>SIJG01000229.1:22561-94950 GCA_023374025.1 Heterodera schachtii
ATTAAAAATAATTTTTTTAAATACCGTATTTAGAATCGGAAATCCGAGGCTCAAAAATTTTCCGGAACTCGGAAATCGGTATTCCGAACACAAAAACGTCGAAAGGCGGAAATTGGAAATTTTTCAAAAATTTAAAATATTATAAAAATTTTTTGAAAAAATAGTAAAAAAAAAATTTTCGTACTTTTTATCATAAATTTCGGAATTCAGACCCCAAAAATGTAGGAATTCCGTACCATCACTGATAGGTGCGTTAAATTTTTGCAGAAAAAATCATTACATAAGGAAGCCAGCAAAATTTCAAAATTTTATTCATTTAAAAGTTTTGAAAAATTTCCGTCGCCAATATTAAAAATTCACTTTCAAATTTAAAAAAAAAATATTAAAATACTAAAAATGCATGGAATAACCAAATAACAAAATTATACCCATCATTATATGCATGAAATAATACAAGCAAATAATAAATATGAAAGACGCAAAATTTTTAAAATGTTTAACTTTAAATGTAAAGAAAATACCAAAAAGCATTAAAAAATTGAACCTTTAAAGCAAGAAATATTGTTTTAGAATAAAAGTTTGAAAATTGGTTTAAGTTCGTAGCGTGTGATAGCTTTGTTTGCCAACAACATGGAAAAGAATAAAATTATTTCAATAATTCTAAAAAATATTTTAATAAATGGAACACATCTATTAAAATGCAACTTTAATGTTATAGAAAAAATATATATGAATTAAATTAATAAAAAAAAACCAAGTAAAAAGATTTTTCTATTTTAATTTTAATTTTTTAGTAAATCGCAATTTGACTCCTTATTAATTTCACCCATAAAAACACAAAAATATAAAAAATTGAGCAAGAATCAAGTATAACTTACTAAAACATTTTGGTTATAATTGTTATGATTCCAAAAATGAAAATATTTTCTAACAAAATGGATAACTACAAATTTTCAATTAAATATTCTTGCAAATTATGACCAAAAAAGTCCAAATAAATATTTAATCTTTTTTTTTATCTTGATGAATTTTTAATTTTTACAGGCAAATAAAAATTTTCTATTTTCGGATTAATCAGTTTCAAGTAAAAGCAAATCATATTGAAAACAAATAAATAAGAAACATTGTATATTATTTTATAAAAATATTAATGTGAAAATTAGATGTTAATTCTTTAAAATAAAATAAATGGGTAAAATAGTTTAACATTTCATATTGCGTAAAGAAGGTAAAATAATAAATTGGATACAAATAAATTTTGAAAATGCTTTTCAGAATTATTACAAAAGATTAAACAAATATTCAATAAGATTAAATTAATTAGGACCATGATTAAACAAAATTTAGCAAGGTGAGCTTCACTTTACACCTACAAGAAAAGTATTAAATTTTTTAATATAATATTATAGTAATAAAATAGAAGATTAATTAACAATAAATTTAAAAAAATGGAATTTAATCTTATTTTTACAGTTTGAATTTTAAATAATATCGATTAATCGGTAAAATACAAATAATTTAAAATGTTAAGGAAAATAATTTAAAAATGTCAAAAATAAGTGAAATTCAAAACAATGAAAAAAATTAATGTTAAAAATGACACAAAATTAAAAAAATTTGATCGCATTTACCTAATTATATGAAAATACGGAATAATAATAAACAAATATTTAATAACAACATTTTGTGGAAGGACAAAAAAAGATAGGTTTAATTAGCTAAGTAAACACACAGTATGCTTCATGGGAAAGAATTTTATGAAAAAATTATTATAGTTAGAAAATTAAAAGATTTAAGAGAATTAAAATTACAGGAATTAGTCAAATAAATTCAAAAATAAAAAATGGGGAAATGATAAATTTAAAAGTTATAATTAATTTTAAAAATAAGATAAACAAAAGCCTCAAAAATTTGCTGATGATCTTAAGGGGCCTACCATGTTCTTTAAATACTTTCTTTCTACACTCCAAAATTTTATTATTTCATTTAATCGATATTTAAATTAAACGGCCTTAATATCGCTTCAAATAAATATTTACATTTAGCACACAAAATCCAAAAATATTTTTTATTGATGAATTTACAATTCCTAAAACTGAAAACGAACTAGTCAGAGAGAAGTTGACATTTATTTTACTAATGATTTGAAATGGGCACAACATATTGACATTATCTCGGAAAAAGCATTACGGTCTGCATTTCTATACTAAAATCAATCAAAACTCGTGATAAGAAAATACTAATAAATTTTATAAAAATGTTAAATTTGTCTAATGTTAGTACCGGGTGAGTGAAAGCTTCGGTTGCCACAAACCTTGACAAGAATAAAAAAATATTTCTATATCTTGGAAATATTTTAATAACTTGAATACAACGATTGAAAATCCATGTATTTTAATTTATTTATTATTTTTCAATTCAATGTCTTAGAAAATAAAAAACTTATAATAAAAAAAATAAGAAAAACAGAAAATTTTATTTATTCAGAAAGAAGATAATAATAAAAAAAACTTAAATCGTCCTGGCTTACTTATGATTAATAATAAAATCACAATTTATTCAATAAATTTAAAATTATAATATAACAACAATTCCTAATACAAACTGAAATTATTCAAAAAACAGGAAATTTATTTTGGATTGATAATTAAGTAAAATCATTTCAATTATTTAAAAAACAGTTAAAACTAACAACAAATTTAGTTTACAGTTAAATAGCTAATAAAATACACAAAATAAATGGCACTAACACATAAACCTAAATAAATTAATTAAAAGAAAGAAACAAAGTGATCCTTTTAAGAAAACAAATTAATTAATTGCATTTTTTAAAGCTATCAAGCGACTCTGTTGATTATTATCTTCAGGGATATTCGATTAAAAAGGAATTTAGAATGAATACCAAAAAGCAGACATAATAAAAACAAGATCAAATGCCTTTAAAAAATTACATAAATATAAAAAACGATAAAAAATGAAGATTTTTTTTGCTATGGCAATTGGCATAAACATCTTGCAATAATATTTATTTTCAATTGGAAAGCTGTACTGACGAGCCCACTCTTCATATTTGCGAGATTTTTTGCATTGTTATTTAATCATTAATTTAAATATCGTTACGCTGGTAATTCTTGTGATCAATAATAAATAATAATAACTTAAATGAAAATTCATTACAGGCATTTAGTCAAAGATAATCAATCCAAAAAGTGGAAAATGGCAAAATTAGAAAATAACAATTAATTTTTTTTTAAATACCGGTAAAACGAAAGCTAAAATAAATAATTATTTAAAGTAAAACTGAGAAAATTAAATAGAAGAATTATAAAAAATAAATAAATTGATGTTAATAATTTCATGGACTAGGCTCTTTGTGATTTTCAAAGTTAATAGCATTAAAAAGAATACCAAAGTAACTAAAATTATATTAAAATGATTTTAGACTAAATTTATCTGCGTCACCAACTTACAATTGGCAATGCATGAGCTAAGTCACTGCAAGAAAAAGAATGATCAATTTTTCATATTGTCGAAATTTTTTTATTAAAATTATTATTTTTAATTAAAAATTCTGCAAACTTTCAAAATATAAGAACATTAAAAATAAAAACAAAACAAAAATATTTATAAAAATCTCTTAAAGTAAAATTTAAATATTATATTGAAAAATTTTGTGATGCAAAAATAACATTGTTAAATATTAAATATTAATTTTTAAAATTGTCTAAAACAAAAAATTTAAATACACAAGAAAATAGGATGTAGTAAAGAGTTTTAGTACTATAAAATATTTTTTCTTTATAAATTATATCCAAAAACTTATCAAAAATATCTAATTTATTTTAAAAAACTGCCAAAACTATAAAACATTGCCTAATTAATATAAACTAATTATAAAATAAAGATCTTCAAAAAAAAGAAGACAAAACCGCAGGACTTCACGAGTTTATCACGTTTACATCTAGAAGAAAAATATTATTTTCTTTAATTATTTAACCGTTAAAAAATAAAACTCGAGATCTTAAATAATAACATACATTAAAATATTTAAATTTTATAAAATAAGATAAAATGCCATTTTAATGTATTTGGGCATACGAACAAAGCAAAATGCACACAAATATAATAATGAATAAATAACCAAAAATATAAATATGAAATCAGTTATATACACACAAAATACGGATGTAGTAAAATTTTTTTGTAAAAATTATATAAATATTTTATTTCTAAAAATTCCATCCAAAAACTCATCAAAAATAGCTAATTTATGTTAAAAATATCCAAGATATATCACTTGTGGAGTTCCCTCTAGAGAAAGGCAAAACAACTTTTTCTTAAGAAAAAAATTGTTTCTTTGGAGATCAACATTTAAGTTGTTATTTAATTATTAACAATGTTCATTTTGCCAACAACGTATAAAACAACTTATTTTTAAAATTTCCGTCAATTTTTGAAAATTTATTTTAGCGGGAAATATCACTTGGGAGAGAGATAAGGCAAAATGAGAGAGTGCTGAACTTTCAGTACTGGTCAGACAAAACAATTTTGATGAAGGAGGGTAGAGAAAATAATTTTAAGAGAGAGTGCAATGGGAAGAAAGGTTAGTTCCCTTCTTCGCTGATTCCTTCGGTCATAGACGCAGAATTATCATTATGTTTCTATTGTCTCTATGTCTTTGAATCTCTTCCGATAACCCTCTCTATTAAAATATTTTTTCTCTGTTTTTCTCTGTCTTTCTTCATCAAAAATGTTTTGTATGACTGGGCTGAAAGTTCAGCACTCTCTCATTTTGCCTTATCTCTCTCCCAAATGATATTTCCCGCTAAAATAAATTTTCAAAAATTGACGGAAATTTTAAAAATAAGTTGTTTTCTACGTTGTTGGCAAAATGAACATTGTTAATAATTAAATAACAACGTGAAGATTGTTCGCCCGAATAAACTAATAAATAAGTTGTTTTGCCTTTCTCTAGTTCCCTCTAATTTGAGATCAATGATAATAAAAAAAAACTAATAAAATAAGGAATATTTTGTTATGGTAATTGGCCTAAACACATTGCACTAATATGTTACGGTGGTAATTCTTTTGATCAATAATAAATAATTAAAATTTAAAAGAATACAAATAAACTGAAAACCCAAATCAAATGCTAATAAGATTAAGAAATTAATTTAAAAATTTAAAAGATTTTTTTTATTGTTCCTTGTTTGTCACAAAAAATTTTTCTCCAACTTACAATTTGCAATGCACGAATTAAGTCATTGCAAGAAAAAAGAATGATTAATTTTTTTACGAAAATCTTTAAAATATTAAAGATTGAAAATAAAAGCGAATCATAAAGAAATGAAACAAGTAATAAAATGAATAACAAAAGATAAAAGGGATAAAAAGGAATTTAATAAACTTTAAATAATTATATTGTTTATAGATAGATAAAAAAAATTATAATTTAAAGCTTGAACAATATTTTTATTCAGTAAATTAATTTAAAATTTCAAAATAACATTTTAATAAAACTCATAAATTGAAAAAATTTTAAAAATAAGCCTAAGAATATCATGAATATAAAAGGCCGAAGATTTGAAGCATGTATTTGTCTTTTCACTAAAGAGTCATTTCTGGAAAGAATTGAAAACGGAATAGGTTTAAAAAGTTGGACCTGGAATAGACCCGGAATAGGTTTAAAAGGTTGGACCCGGAATAGGTTTAAAAAGTTGGACCTGGAATTGGTTCAAAAAATTGGATCCAGAATAGGTTTAAAAATTAGACCCGGAATAGGTTTAAAAAATTGGACCCGGAATAGGTTTAAAAGGTTGGACCCGGAATAAGTTTAAAAAGTTGGACCTGGAATAGGTTCAAAAAATTGGACCCGGAATAGGTTTAAAAGGTTGGACCCGGAATAGGTTTAAAAAGTTGGACCTGGAATAGGTTCAAAAAATTGAATCCAGAATAGGTTTAAAAAGTTAGACCCGGAATAGGTTTAAAAAGTTGGACCTGGAATAGGTTCAAAAAATTGGACCCGGAATAGGTTTAAAAGGTTGGACCCTGAATAGGTTTAAAAAGTTGGACCTGGAATAGGTTCAAAAAATTGGATCCAGAATAGGTTTAAAAGTTAGACCCGGAATAGGTTTAAAAAATTGGACCCGGAATAGGTTTAAAAGGTTGGACGCGGAATAAGTTTAAAAAGTTCGACCTGGAATAGGTTCAAAAAATTGGACCCGGCATAGGTTTAAAAGGTTGGACGCGGAATAAGTTTAAAAAGTTCGACCTGGAATAGGTTCAAAAAATTGGACCCGGCATAGGTTTAAAAAGTTGGACCTGGAATAAGTTTAAAAATTTAGACCCGAATAGGTTTAAAAAGTTGAAACTGGGATAGGTTTAAAAACTTGGATCCGGAATAGGTTTAAAAGGTTGTACTCGAAAAAGCTTAAAATGGAACCGAAATAGGTTTAAAGTTTGCACTCGGAAAAGGTTTAAAAAATTGGACCCGGAATAGGTTTAAAAAGTTTGACCCAGAATAGGTTTAAAAAGTTTGACCCGGAATAGGTTTAAAACTTGGACCCGGAATAGGTAAAATTAAACCAAATTATTTAATTCATAATTAGCAATGAAATAAAATAGATAAAAAATAAAACCAAAAAAAAAAATAATTTTTCCACTAAATAATTTCAACAGAATGAATTGCTCCCTGAATAATTGAACGACCTTAATCTAATACAATTAAATATAAAAGAAAAAAGTCCAAAAAAAAATAACATTTAGATAAAAATGAAGTAAGAATAAGAAAATAATCAAATAGTTATTGACTATGGTCATTCAAGCCTTTACAAAAGTTTTTCTATTATATGGAGATAAAAACTTTTTATTTTTATTTCTATAAAATTAAAATATAAAATATTTTATCGAAATATTACAAAACTGAAAATGACGAATGAATGAGCAACAGCTAGAACAGCATCCGTAAGCTCTACAACAAACGGGATTTCAATAAAAAAAAAGCTATGATTTTTGTAAACAAAGAAAAACATATTTAAAAATAAATCATTTTTAGTAAAATTTTTGGAAATAAACCAAATAACATTAAAAATTAATCATTCTAATATTTAGCTTTTAAAAATACCAAAAATTAAAGAAAAAAATTAATATTATTATATTTTTCGAAAATATCAATTACATGATTTAAAAAATTTATAGTTTTAAAAATAATATAACTGGTTAAATAATAAAATGATACATAAACAATGATACATAATGCATACCTATATTAAATAATCGGAGATATAAAATAAATTAAAAATTAATATAAAATAAAATATAATTATAAATCATTAGAAAAACAAAAGCTCACCAAAAATAGCAATTTCAAATTAATAAAGTGCACAAACTACAAAAAATCATCGCAAACATAAGTGAGATCACGCATTCAATACAAGAAAATTATAAAAATTGACTGACATAAATTTTCATAATTAAGTTAAATGCTAAAAAATTTTCTCCACTTGAGTCTTCGTTCAAGCCATATAATAATTTTGTTATATAAAAAAGAATTTATATATGTTATATTAAATATCAGATAAGAATAGATAATCAAACATAAAAATAAATTTTAAGATTTTTAGTTTCACTATTAAAAAATAGCTTAAAATGTTATGCTGCAACTAAAAGTGTAAATCAAAAAGTTGCCCCGGCAACGATATAAGCTAAGGAATTCATATGTATTGTAATATAATAAAAATAATTTAAAATTTAATTTATTATTTCTGATCATACAAGCCAAATGCAAAATTGAATTATGACAACAAATTACTGATTGAAAATAATTATTAAGTTTAAATAATAATAAATTAGAAACATCAAGCGTAAAATTAAATTAGCGTTTAGAAGAATAATTAATTAAATCAATATGTCTAGTAGAAATTCATTATATTAAATTAATAAACACAACCACAAAAAGAATCAACAATTAATGAAGTTTCAATAATTAAAACACTATAAGAAAAGAGATAATGATGCGTATTATTAACAAAATCAAAATAATAATTGCTCAAACCTTGTAAAAAAAACTTATGACTGAGCACGGAAACAATTAGTTAAAATTTCCTTCACTATCAAAAAGTATAGCAAATGAAAAATTTGTTTTTTAAAATGATGAAAAATTACTTTCTTATCGGAAGCACAAATTTAATCTAATTTACTAAACAAATAATTTACAACATTTAATGTATAAAAAATTAAGGGAAATTTGTAAATGTTTTTGCTAGTTTATTTGTTTTACTGTAATGTTTGAAATTGAAATAAGGCAAGTTTTTGTAAGTTATTATTTTTGATTGTTTCGGGTTAAATATTTATATTTATGTAGTATTTAATTAATTATAAATATTATCACTATATGATGATTTATTATTTTATTATTAATTTTTTTATTATCAAATTTAAATGTTCATTATTTTGTTATTGGGAATCGTAATAAGTTTATTTCTTCTAGTCTTCTAACTTTCATTAAACATAATTCCGTCCCAAATATTTTGGGTTTTGTTGTTGAATTTTTTTTGTTAAATAAAATGTTTATTTATCTTATTCAATTATGATTTATAAATTTTACTTCATTTTGTTTCTTTAAAAATATGTTCATTATTTTTTATCTTTATAGCTTCGTTTTTCTTTTGATAATTTACTTTAATTTTCAGAACTTTAAAAATATATTAAAACAAAACAAAAAGTTTTCTTGCACCATTCTTTAACTTTTCATTTTTATTCACAACTTTTATTTAAAAAAATATATTCACTTCGTTGATTTTATTGATAACTTTTACTTATTTTACTCGTAAAAACTAGTTAAATACTATCTTTTCCGTTCAAAGTACGCTCCAAGTTTCTCTTTGATTGTTTTCTGTTATTTTGTCTATTTTGGTATTGCCATTTTTCAGATTTTTTTTGTTTGCTTTTACATTTTTCTAGTGATTAGAAACTTCTTTAGCCTTTATAAACTTGCAAAATTATTTAATATATAGTAATTGATTGAGTTTAAATTTGAGTTAAGCATGACTTGGTTAGAAAAATACCTTTTTTAATTCTTGAATTATTAACTTTTTGAAAGGAATGCATGGCACTTTTGTTTTAACAAATTCTCATTTTAAGGAGTGCCATTTTACTCCATTTTTGAAGTAGTGAATGACACTATTCTTTGTTGATAAATTTTAAAGTGCATAAGCAATTCATATATATTAATTTATTTCACCATTTTTCTTGTACTTTTTTTAATTCTTTGATTTGTTAAGCTTTGAGAATTAATGTAAAGATGGTAATTAAAAAATTTTTATCTCGAAAAATTTTAAAAAATTCTTATCATTCGAAATAATTATACAATATATTTTAATTTTTTTGTAACTTTTACCAAGTTTAATTCTTTGATCATTCGTTAGCAGAAGTGTTTTTATTTTCCAAATATAAATATATTTTTTGATTCTAATTAATGATATTTCGCAATCTTCTCTAATTATTGATATCTAAAATTATGAATTATAAAAACAAATTGATTAGAGTTTAATACACTTGAGAACCAGTCGATTTCGGCAAAAGTGCTAATCGGACGACTCTTTAAATTACCAGGTATAAATAAAACTTCATGTATTTTTAAATACTTTTCGTGTTTTTTTCATTTAATTTTTTAATTAAATTTTATTGGAGATTTTTTGGGTTTTTTATTTAATGGCGCTGAGTTAAATTTATTCAAAAGAATAATTTCGGTAAAACAGTTTTTAATTTACTTTTTATTTTTATTCCGCTTATTTAAATTCATACTTATAATTATTTATACATTTTTTTTTACGAATTATAGTTCTTATGTAGATTTTTAATAATTTTCAAAAAAGACTGATTTCATATATTTTTATAGTAAATGACTTAAGTTTTTGTTAATTATTTTTTTGTTTTTAATCTTTATTTGTTTAATTAAATTCTGGGAATGCATTGGGAATTCACATATTTTCCGTATTACACATTCAGGTTTTATCTATATCAAAATATACATTGTCAATTTTTTTCTACTAATAAGGGTTTCTCAGCTCAAAGCGAATAATTGCTTTAAGTTTTCCATCAGTGTCTATATTGTTTGAAATAATTTTAATTTTTTTAATAATGGCATGCTAAAACCAGAAACAGAAACGCGTAAGCCTTTTGCATTTCATAAGTATATAAAACATTAATTGTTTTGATTATTATTTTTTTTTGCTGTTTATATATAAATCGAGGAATTAAAAACTTTTCGTTCTTAATGTATTTTTTAAATTGAATATATAATGATCATTAAGATTTCGTTAATCAAATTTTAATCAGAGATTATCTGATATACCTTTTTTATGTTTTACATGGGAAAAGGAAAATGTATTTATTATTTTATAAATATAAAAATAAATCTTGTAAATAATTACTAATAAATGAAATATGTTAAATTTATTTACAATTAGCCCTTTTTTTAAATTTCAAGTAATTTTAAAATCGTATAAATCTATCTTAGAAGAAACATAAGGCATACTCTGATTAGCATAATAGCAGATGAAATTTGGAAATCAAAATTTTTTTTATTTAAGGGAATTAGGGGTTATTTTTATTAGCTTTTCAGTGGGGTCGACTACTGTTCATTTTTTTTAAACCACTTTCCAACAAATAGGTATTTGATATATTTTCGTTCGTGAAAGTAAATTAAGTTTAATGAATTTTGTATATTCATTATTATAAATTAAATTTCTAAATTATTTTATATAATTTTATTTTCATCATTTAATAGTGGAAAAAAACGGTTATGTTTCCGCCGTTTGACGATGTGAGATGGTATCAACTAGAGATCGGACCGGTCGGTTTTTTTTTCGGTTTTTTTTCGGTATTTTTCGTTTTTCGGTTTCGGTTTTTGACCGAAAAAAACCGACCGAGAAAATTTTGAGTTTTTCGATTTTTTTTCGGTTTTTAACCGAAACCGACCGACCGAAATAATCAGAAAACCGAAAAAACCGACCGACTTTTATCAAAATCAGTTGGCCATTGTCTTAACAAAATTCATTAAAAATTCTTAAAAATTTCCCCGGCGGCGCCTATCGGCACCGCCCTCCCCCCAAAAAACCTATCATTTCTTAAAAAAATAAGCCCAAAATCTCAAAATTTGTTATTTTTAGACAAAATCAGTTAAAAATAGCATTAAAATTATTTTAAAAAATTTGAACCCCTTTCTTCATTGCACATGCGCAGAAAAAATATGCAAAAGAATATAAACTATATCCATTTTTATAACATATTAGGTTATTAATTTTCAAAAAAGATAATATTGTCCATTTACTTTCTTTATTGAAAGCGGATTTTTTTCTTTGTACAAAGATACGATTATTGTTTAATGAGCATTTTACTTATTTAAATAGATGACATTTTCATAATTTTTTTTACATTTTTTATAAATATTTTTTGTGTTTTTGGTTTTTTTTTATTTTGAGTCAATCCTGAGTTGAACGTAACTTAACCCGGTTGACTTACCCTCAGCTGCGGGTAACTTTTCAACCCGCACCTAATAAAAGTTCATAGAATTAAATTAGGTATTGAAAGAGTTATGAATAGAAAATTCAATCATCTCTATTTGTAAGGTAATTTCATCATAGTGATACTAAAAGTTTGTATTAGTCACTATTTGTCACTATTTCGGACTTTTTTAACTATTTTGGCACTTTTTCTCATTATTTAATAAAAAAATGTTTTTTGGCTTCCTTTTTTCAATTTTCCAAAATTAGTACACCATTCGATATAGCTTCAATAGCTTTACAATTTAGTTCAGAGGTGATCCTTAGCCTTTTCTGTTAATAAAAATGTTTTATTGCTTTTTTTGGAAAAAATATAAAAATTCAAAAAAAACCGAAACCGAAACGATATACCGAAAATTTTTCTTCGGTTTTTTTCGGTTTCGGTTTTTTTCGGTTTTTAACCGAAACCGACCGACCGACCCTCTTGTCCGGTCTCTAGTATCAACCGCATAAATCGTCACTCTTATTGCTTCGAAATCTGTGAGTAACTTCTCCATGATACCTCCCGCTGTTGGCATTTGGTGACCTATTGTGCCGTTTAGTCCGTTGGTGCCTCCGTTTTTAATTATTTTGCCATTTTCATTTATTTAAAAAAAAATTAATCTTGCATAATAATCACTAATAAATGAAACATTTTAAATATATTTAGTCATTTTACATGATTGTTAAATTTCAAGTAAGTTTAAAATATTTTAAAACTCGTATGAATCTATCTAAGAAGAAACATACGGCATAATATGATTATCATAATAGCAGATGAAAATTTCTAGAATATTTCATTTCTTAACAAAATTAAAACTGAATTGGAAATTTGGAAATCAAAATTTTTTAATTTAAGTGAATTAGTGGTTCAATGATGATGATCAAAGTTTAAATATTTATGATTAATAAGACTGCACAAAATAGGAAATTTAGAAATAAGAATTATTTTAATTTACTAATTTTATTTTTATATTTATACAATAAATTTTTAAAATAATTAATTTTAAATTTCTTAAAATTTCACTAATACTGAATAGAGATAATTTATATTTTATTAAAATTCATAATACTATTTAAATTTCTTTATTATTAGACTGAGTTTGAAAAATTTTGGTTTTAGGCTTCTTTTATTATTTAATCTTATTGCATTGATTCTTAATTTTGCCGATGAAAATATTTATTTTAGTTTAAGTTCTATTCTTGGTGTGAGAATTCTTTAAGCTTTTTATTTAAGGACGAAATTATAGTATTACCAAATTATGTTCTTACTTTTATTTCTTATACCCAACTTAATAAATTTATCAAATTTTACTGCTATTATTATTAAATAAATTATATATTTTTGGCCTGTGAATGGAAGTACTTTATAAATTACAAGTAAAATTTTGTTAATGACTTGCGATATTCTTATAGACAAAAGTTTTTATAATATTTTAATCTCTTAGATTTTTTGTGTTCCAAAAAGAAATTTTTATAATTATTCATTAGAAAATTTCAACAATTATAGTATTGGTTTCAATTTATCCTGATTTTATAATTTTTTTTACAAACAGTCACAATTCTTCATTTTATGTTTAATAAATTTATTTTTATTTTCTGTTATTTCCCGCTTCTAAGTCAGTCAATCAGTTACGCCTAGGACACCGTAAACGCATAGTCTTCCCCCAGCGAAACGACAATACTATTTTCTTTAACTTCGTCAATTATTGGAAAGTATAAATTCTTCTTTTTGTAATATGCTATTTTTTAACTTTTATTGCTGATTTATTTAATGTTTATCTTAATTGTAGATACACTTGGAGAAAGATTTTCATTGACTTTCTTTTCTTGTAATAATTTTTTTCTATTATTTTCATAAAATTTAATTTTAACAATAATTTAACAACAGCAAAAAGTTAAACTCCACCGCCGCATATGATCTTCATTGATTAATTTGTTTTTATTTTCTGTTATTTCCCGCTCTGGGTCAGACAGTTACGCCTGGGAAGTTCACCGTAAACGCACAGTCTGCGCCCAGCGAAACGAAAATACTTTCTTTACTTCGTCATATTGAAAAGTATAAATTTTTATTGTTTTTAATATGCTATGATCTTCATTAATTATTGAAAATAAATTAAATCATTTATATATTTTCCACGAGCAGACGCTCAAAACTTGTTTAAATTAAATTTGATTCTAATTTTTAAATTAATTATGGAGCTTTATAAATTTATAAGGGTTTATAGGTTTTTTTATTAAGGGGTTTAACCTATTTTCAATTTAAAAACCTTTATTTTTAACAAAAAATTTCATGAGGCCTACTGTGACTATGCCACTTATATAAAGTCCAATCTAATTTTTCAATATTTAAATATTATTAATGCCAACAATTCTGAAATATATATATATATTTTTATAATAATATATGTTTAAGTAAATTATTAATTTATAAATTTTTATTTATAAGCTTTAACGTTCGTTAATGATAAATATATTTAAAATTTTAATCTACACCAAAATAAGCATCTTCTCAATAATATTATTTATTATATTTCGGTTGACAAATTGCATTATTTTGTGTATAACTGTTGCATTAGTTTGTTTTTTTACATGAGTTTTGCATCAGAATGTTTAAATATTGGTGCCCTCTCACCTTGGTAAATTAACTTTAAAACTTTTTATTAAATATATTTATATTCCTTATGAAACTAAATGTTTTTTTCTGTAACTTTTATTTATTATTTCTTTTTTAACATTGAACGTTTCCTTTTTCCGACATTTTATGTTATTTTATTTCAGTTGCTGTCTGTCACCACCGAAATTTATTTGAAAATTTATGTGTCAAAAATTTATAGAAATGTAAAATTAAATACCGCTAACAAACTAGAGAATAAGGTGGTCAATAAACAAGTTGAATAACGATTTTGGCATATATATATTATATCGACAAGGTGTTTCGTTGGCAAAAGGATATCTCAAGTTGGGGAATAGGTAGGGGGCTGAAATTCTGGGAAAACTATAGAGAAAAATTCAGCGCAGCCAACTGAGTACCAGGGATAGATTTCTTACTTTTTCGTGCGTTTGAGGGCCCGTAACTTTTTTTCTAAAACTCGAACCTAAAAATGCCCGCTTTGAGGGCCCCAAGTTGAAATGTTGAGTAAAAGTCAAAAAAAAATTCCAGGCCTCTATCTCTTTTGTCCCTTATTTATGTAGCAAACATCATGATTATAGCAACAATGGTCAACTATATTTAAAAAATTAAAAAATATTATTCTTTTTATAACCTTGTTTAAAATTACAAAACCATATCACAGGCGCTATCAAACAAGAATCAATTAAGGAAGTTCCACAATACGTACCACAATATTTTTTTGCAATTTTAAAGGGAAAATTTGGTTATATATGATATCTATTACATAAACGGAAAAAATAAAATCAATTTATGTTTTTGGTCGCTAGATGAGTTCGAAATGTTGGTCATGAAAATATACGAATATCGATGGTGAAGATACCTTTTGACTTATGCTCGAAAGCTAAAATTTTTCTAATAAAATGATATTTTTGGGCAACCTGACCGAGGTTTCCAGATCGGGTGAATACAACTGCCAGCGATAAACATCTCTTTTAACAGCCTCGCATATAATAACATTTATCCGAAACATTTTGCTGACTGATATTAGGTCTAAATTGCTCATCCATTTATAAGTTTCATGGCCGCCTGCAGCAGGTGAAAATTTATTGTCAAATTTGGAAAAACACTGTGAAACTTCAGCATTTTCTATGTCTTCTTGAATTCCATCTGATTTTCGTTTGTTTTTAATTTTTGAGATGTGTCTGTGCAGCGTTCTTAAGCTTATTTCAATTCCATTTTCATCCAGTTTTTCCAGCAAATCTCCTCGTGTTTTTATTTCTTTTTTAAGGTATTGGTCAACTAAATTTTTGGCAGCATTGTTTGACATGAATTTTTCAAAAGTGATTCCATAGTTAATTTTAGTTTGTATAATAATATTTATATTATATTAAAATGGCACATTTAGGAAACGCGCTGGCGCTTTTAGGAAACGCGCATGGTGGCGGGTGCGCTAGAAACCCATTTGGCACTTTTAGGAAACGCGCTGACAGCCATTTTGGCCCATTTAGGAAACGCGCCAGCACGTTATTTTTTTATTCATAAGTTGCTTAATTCCTCAACCATTTTTCTTTATTTACATAAGAATCATAGTAAAGAAAATTTCGATAGATAAATTTTTTCATGAGATAAGAAAGCGCCCAATGGCAATCTTTTTTTTTTGCCATGAGGGTATTTGTTCTTTTCCGTCATTTTTAATATTTTGCTAGTACATCATTATTTATTTTTGTTTGAAAATAAATGTTTTTTTATAAAACTTTCATTTTTTTTTATTAATCTAAAAATAAATAATCGTATAATTGTTTGTAATCTCTTGATTTTTAAAATAAATTTATTAGAGTTTTCATTTACTACGTTTTTATGTTTAATTAAACATATAAAAATGTGATATTGCTTACGTACACTTCCTGAGATATATATTAAATACTGGTAAAAATAATTTTTTAGCTTGTTTTCAAGCTTCTAGGATGAAATTCTAAATCCATATTTTCAATATTTAGCAATATGTCAATATTTTAGCATTATGTCCGTACAAAAAAAGTCCACTTTCTCTCTCTCGCTCTCTCTCTCTTTATCTTATTCTCCCTCTGTCTCATATTATTTCCACCCCCCCCCCCCCCCTCTCCTTTTTTGAAAGCATTTGTTAAGCGAAAAACTTTCACGATTGGAGATGTCCACTCCTTTTAAAAAAGTTATTCATAAATCTTTATAAATTCATAAGTTTTTTGGGCTAATTCCTTTCAATATTTTTATAAAAAATTGTTTTTTTATTTAATGTAAACATAGTCTTAATGTTTTACATATTTGTTTGATTAAGACAACTGCTGTCCTTATTTTTTATAAAATAATTTTTTCAAGATGAATTTTAAAATGAAAAATATGATAATCAATTATTTTATGTAGGAAAATGTTTTTTCATTGCCCTTGTTAATGGAGGATCAATGAAATCCATGTCTCCGACTTTGATTTAAGTTTATAATAATTTTATCTCAACATAAGGTTGCGAAAAAATGCATTTGCTCTTGGCCATAATTTTTAACTGGTAATTAAATAAATTTTAATTTTTAATTTGTTTTTCATCATGAAATATGAGTGTTTTAGGTATTTAACAACATTAATTTATAAATCGTTGCAATTTTTGCTTTTTGCTTCCTTTATACGTCCCACGTCTTCTGCAGGAAGAAACACTCTTAGGGTAAAGTGAGACATTTCTCAATAAATTTAAATAATTATATGGAATAAGGTAAAGTCTCTTACAATTATAATAGAATAAAAATTGAATCTATTTAGTTTTAATTTATTGACGTTCCTTTATTTATTAAGTTCTTTTGCCTTCATTTATTTCTTTATTTTTATCAATATATATGTTTTCTAAGCGCTATTTTTGATTTAAATTGATTGTTGTTGTTTTTTAAAAGTTTTAATTAATTGAAGTTGTCTTAAAAATCAAATTATGTTCATTTATCGAAATGAATAGTTTTTCATATTATTTTTCATTAAATCAATAAGTCATGAAATTAGAGATTTAACAATTTTTATTCCTCATTATATTGTTACCAGATGGAATATCTATGATGGAAATGAATTTTATCATATGTCTTTATAAGTATATAGAAAACTATGCATATTCTCTAATGAAATTTGTTGTTATAGAAATGAATTTATGCTTTTTTACAATTTCATATTAATATATTATAATTTTGTTTTATTACTAAAATATTATTACAAATTCATTTTTTTAATTTGAATTTTATATGTTTAGCATGAAAATTCAAAGTAAAGGAATTTTAATTATACTATTTTAATAAAACAATTTCTAGATGCTATCATGTGTTTTTGTGTGTTTTACCTTTGTATTTTCATTTTTTACTATTAATTCACCAAATATTCTCATTATTCCAGTATGCACCAGAATAAATTCTGAAAATTCTGGTAAACTTCAGAATGGTAAAACCTTAAAAAATAGATCAATCATAATATTTTAAACAGATTTTTATTGAAAGTTGGTTATTTTTAGTTCAAATTTTGAAAATTTTAGAGGTATTTTAAGTAACAAATGTACTGAAAATGGAGGAACAATTAAATAATAAACAGCCAAAGCAATAAATTGGAGCCCTGTTTTAATGCTTTTTGTTCATTAAAATTTAATAAAAGTAAATTTTATCAAATTTTTAATTAATTTGCCAGAGCAATATAAAAATTAAATAAATTATAAAAATGAATGAAAAAGTATTAAGCTAGTTATCATTTTAAAATTTTTTAAATAAAACATAAATTTTGGTAAATTCTTTAATTTTTATAGATTAAAC
This sequence comes from Heterodera schachtii, assembly GCA_023374025.1. NCBI lineage: Eukaryota > Metazoa > Nematoda > Chromadorea > Rhabditida > Heteroderidae > Heterodera > Heterodera schachtii. Next base: position 40,525 of record SIJG01000229.1, read on the forward strand.
ATTTATTAAAAAAATGTTTGTAACATTATTAGATTGTGTATGAGTTTAATTGCAATTTTTTAAGAATAATGTGCCATTTTAGGGGAAAAATGGTCACAGTTTTGTTTTACATTGTGTATTTAAATATTTCTATTATATAAAATTTGTATTCTTCTCTCTTTTTAGCGTTTATTTATTATTTTTCTTAATCTTTTACGGATTAAATTGGATAATAGCAATATTTCTTTTTACAATTTTAAATTCTTAATTTTTTATCTTCATTTGATGAGTCATTATTTAACGATAAAGTTGTTATATTTTATATTTTTAGGAGTCCAAGTCACCCATTAATTATTTTAAGGATATGATTTTAGATTTCATGCTAAACTCCAAGAAAACCCACAACAATCAAATTGTTCTTTGTCAATAAAATATACATTTCAATTTCAATTTAAATTTGGGTTTAATTTTATAAAATAATCAATTAACAGACTCTTTTTTATTAAAAAAATATAAAATCGTAATTTTGGAAATGATTAAAGAAGTCACTTATATTTATGTATGAAAAATTTTCATAAACTGATTTTTTTCTGAATTTTGCACTTATATTTTTATTTAAACCAAATATAAATTTAAATCAATGCTCTAAACTTAAAAATAATTTTCAACAACAACTAGTTAAATTAATTATTATTCATATAATTTGAAATATTTTAAAGGGTAGATTTGATTAGTTTTCATGTTTTTCTGTGAAATTTGTCCATGAAAATGTTTTCGATAGTTCTAAATATTTTTGCAACTTAAAGTTCCCAAAACATAAACTGATTATTAGTAGAACATTCATTAATAGAATGGAGTTTATTGAAAAATAATTAATAATATTCACCGACAATTGCAGACATAATAAATCTTTATCTCTTAAATTTGGGTCAAAATCGCAAAACTTTCTCTTTTTTTGGTGTAAGTCTGATGACAAATTATACACAAATTTTTAAAAATTTCGCCGGCGGCGCTAATCAGCACTGCCGGACCCCACCTTATGCCCTAAATCTTTTATAAAAAATGCGCCGTAAAAAAGGTTTTGAAAACAAAAAAAGGTCGATTTACATGGCTTGATATAATCCTAAGTCTAAATATAAATTGTAAAATTTTATCGAATTTTTAATCAAAGTTTCAAAAAATTTGATAAAAGTCCGGTCCCGGCGGGCGCCCGGTCAAAATTTATTTTAGATTTATCTTTCTCTTTATAAGCGCTAATTACAGGAATTTTAGTTGCAATTTTATTTTTGCAATTATTTTATTTAATTTACATTTCTTTTATTTACCAGTGCCCGCCATTTGGACTTAAATCTATTTAAGATTAAAAAAAACAATAGATGATCTGTGAGAAGGAACTCTTTTCTTGATTTAATTTTTTGATGATTGTGTTCATTAGATTAATTTTGGGTTTTTACCAAAATACGGATTTTTTCATCTATAATATTTTAAAATAAAGTAAATTTTTATTTAAATTTCTTAGAAAATTTAATTATTTTCTTCGCCGTTACCTCCCATTTTTATTTTGAATAAACAAATCCATCACATATTGTTAACTTTCCTTATTATATATTTAATTACTCTAATTTATTTTATCGTCGAAATAATTAATTTTTTGTCGTAAAAATTAATATTATAATTCTCACATGAAAGATCTTGCTTTCTACTAATTTTTAGTTTAATGAATTATTTGAGACATAGTTTTAAATTTCAATATGTTTCAAATGTAATTGAATTGTTCTTGCTAAATTATATTTAAGCAAATTCAAACTAGTTTTCTCAATTCCTCTCTCATGTCCAATAGTACGACACAAAAAATAGCATCCATGAATAGCAATTTATTTTAAATTATTTGTTTTCATTCAAACTAAATGATATAGTTTAAAATAAATTTTAAAGAAAGCACAGTTGAATGTTTTTTCCTTTGCATGTTCCATGTTGAATATGAGAGCATAAAGAGCCGATTCATACCCTATTATATAAATTTAGTTTTAGTTATTCTTGCGAAAAGAACTTTTATTATTTTAAGTGTTTTTTACCTCAATATATATAAGTAAATTTATTTAGATGATTTTTTTATATTACATAAATAGCTCATTTTATAACTTGAAATCAATTTATTATATACGATATAATTTTGGTTCTTTTTTCAAAGATCTATGTTATTTGTCGCATGCTTTCACTAAAAATTCTTTGCTTTCGGAGGTTAATAATTTTTTTTATTTTAATATTTATAAATCTTGTTGTTTAATACATTCTTCTAGAAGCCACATTTATGCCTGTTGTGTGTCCGTCCATCCAGAGTGGGACGGGATTCCTGGGCGTAATCAACCCATGGAGCCCCTCCTTCGGGAATATATGGAAACCCTAAGCTCCCCAATTATTCCCCCATTTCTAATTGGCTCCCAGCGTCCCAATAGGCCCTTTAGCCAGCACCCCGTTGCGGGACGACGCGCTTCTCTAAATATATTTAATCAACATTAAACTTGTTTTTGTTTTTCTCAATTTGAGTTCCTTAATTTCATAATGTAAAAATAATAAACCCATTTTTTTAATTTGAAGCCATTTTCGTGACATCAATTATTTATTTCAACATCTCATCTGTTATTTGTTTGAAGTTTAGGAGTTTTAATTAAAAAAAACTCATTTAATGAACATTATTATAAGTTTTAATTTTATTTGAAGAAAGTAGCACTTTAGTTACAAAAAATACATTAAAGTAAATTTGGCTTATTGTTATAATATTTATTAAGCATTATAAAAACTCTTTATAATAATTTTTGGTAAAGGTTTAGAAATTCAAAGTTAGGTTCTTGCATGTATAATAAAAAAAAATTTTTTCTGTTCCATTATGGCTCCTCTGACCTATCTCTTTGTCATACAATAAAGCATAATTTGCGAAAGAAAAAAGCCATTATCACTAATTATAATTTTGAAACTTTTTGTTATTAAGAGCATTCTATTTGGCTACTTCGTTTGCTTTTCCTTTACAGCCTCCAGTATTTGGAACCGCTTTCTTGGCTAACTATATTTTCAAATGATATGCCTTCTAAATTTTATCATTTTTCTTCTTTTTAACAATAAATAAAAGTGCAGACACCGCCATGGATTGTTTTAAAATATTTCGTAAAAAACATATAATTTTTTAAATAGCATTCTTCTATTTTGGAAAAAAATGCTATTTATTTCAAAATGTCTTATGTCAATAGCATTATATTTTTTCTTTATATTTTATCATTAAAGCTATTAAATCTTTAAGTGAATAACATTTCATATTTCATAGAAATAAATCTAAACATAAATTGTTTGTTAAAATTGATTTTATCTTTGGCCTTTAATTTTTTATAGTTTTAACTGCTGGTTTCTCTTTTCGACACTATGTGAGACCAGAATTATTCTTGGTCGTCATATTCAAGGGTTATGGAGCAAAAAAGTCCACTCTTTCATTGGAAAAAAACTAATCCATTTGAATTAATTTGGAAATTATATTGCAAATTTTCAATTAATTTTATTATTTTTGCATCTACAATTTACTTTATCCGTTTTAAATTATTATTTTTATCTTTTTTTGAAATAAAAATATATGTATCAATTTTCATTTCAGTTTGAACTTAGATTTCAAATAATTAGTAGTTTCTAAGTAAAAAATTTTGTTTTATATATTTTTTTTCAATAAATTATTTATAATAATTTGAAATAATTTTTTATTAAATCTCATATTAAAAACTTGATTAATGTTTTAATATTTAGTAAATTATAAAAGAATTATTTAAAATATTTATTTATGTGAAATAATATTGAATTTGTTTTTTAACTCTAAGCTATGGCATTTCTTGAAATATATTTCTCATTAATAAAGATTGTTTTTTAGCCATTCACTAATTAGTTCTTTATAAGTATTTAATTGCAGTTAGTTTTTGATCAATAATATAATTCTTTTTATATTATGCAAAATAATTTACCAAGATAATTTATAATTGTTTTCCTTATGTTTCAATTACATAAAAATGATAACGATGTCTATCTCGTCGACTAGTAGACTCAGTCGAGCTTTTAATCTTTCACTATGAAATTGCCGATAAATTTTCTTTCAAATATTTCGTGTATTTTTAACATTTTTAATTTGAAGCTAAATTTTATAACTTTTAAGTGCTACTTTTGCGTTCCAATTTTTAGAGTCTATTTTAATTTTCCAATGGATCGCGTCTATTATTTTAAAAATTAACCTCCGAATTTTTGATAGCTTTTTCTAAACATTTTTTTTTGAATTTCTCAAAGGATCTTTTTATATTTTGTGTTTTATTCTTTTTATAGGTTTTTTATAAATAATTATTTGTGAATTTTAATTTAAATGTTTTTCTCTTTAAATTAATTCTCTTTTTATTTATGAAAATAATTGTCGAGATAATTTTATATTTTGCTTTTATTATTTATATATATAAATTGGTCAATTTTTTTATTCAACGATAATGCCTTCTTCAAAAATTGACAATAATTATTTTTCTCATATTCAAAAATTTATTAAAAGAAATCTTCATTTTTAAATGTTAATAAATTTTTGAAATACTGTTATAAAAAGTTGATTTTTAAATTTAGTATTTTTATATAGACAAATTTAAAATTTTTTTTATTTCCTTGGGATTAGCTTAAAAATGGAGTTTAATTATTTTGCTCAAGTATTGCTTCCTCTCGCAAATACCAATTCCTCAATATGTGTCCGATGGAGAGCACTCGACAAATACGGCATTAAGCATATTTCATAAGACATCTCATCACATGCACGTTGTGGTGATATTGTGCCAATTTACGACAACCATGGCAAATAACATCAGTCTTTTTAAATAAAATTATAGAAATTATGATAATTTTTTTATTTTAATCGCATTTATTTTAAAAATATGTTATGCAGAATTTATATTGATAAAATTTATTCTATTTTTTCATATATTATATTCTAAATAGTTCAATTAATTGAATTAATTTTGTAATCATACAAGCTTTATTTTGATCACTAATTTGAATCTTTATTAAATAAAATTAGGTATATATATATTATTTTTTTTTATGAAACATTTTTTTCTTATTTTTTAATTGCTATTTATTCCTAATTGTACAATTAGTTCAAGTAATGGTGTAGTCATACAAGAATTTACTTTTTTTAATTAAATCATTTATCTTTGAAACACTCCCGTCTGTCATTTTTTATTTTTACTCTTTTAATGTTTTTTCTTTATAAATTCACTTTAACTTAGATTTTATTATGAATTTATTTTTTATTGTAAACCATATGCAATTTCATCTACATAAAATAATCGAAATTTGCAGGAGCTTCAACTTTGGAAAATTTTGGCTATTTTTATTATTCGATTTTGAAATTTTTTCAGTATTTATCATAATGTTTAATTTTTTCTTTATTCATTGATTTTCGAATGATTATTTTATTATATTACATGAATTGATCTTTACAAAATTTTATGTATTATTTATTTTTTTAAAAAGGATACTAAAATAAATGCTTTTCTTCTAGGCATTTAATTATCGAATTCTTTGATTTTATTTGATAATTTTCTTAAGCTATTTTATCAATCCTATATTATAGAGCGATATTAATTAATAATCATTTATTAAGAAATATGTTTTTGAATTTCAGGTAAACGTTTAAATTTTTTCTTTTGTTTGTAAATATTAAAATTTTTTTCAAATTCTAGGTCAAGTAAATTTTTTAAATTTTGGTATAAAATTTTTTTCATATTTGATGATGCTAACAAGCATAAACCGAATAAAAAAAACTTTTGGAAATATGTCTCATCAGATTATTAGAAATTTTTTAATATTTTTTACTTACTTATTTTGTAGACCCTTTTATTTTAAATTGCTTAATTAATAAGAATTTTTAATAGTATTAGGTTAGCTTATTGTTTTCGACCCCTTTTAATAGTTCATCGAACCTTATTGCCGGCAAAACTGTTACTTTTTTTATTATTCTCCTTTTGATTTTTCGTTCAACAATTCATTTAATTCCATTTCTGCTTTTGGTTGCCATTTTTCTTCTTTTCTAACTTCCAATTCAATCCAATTTCCAACAAATAGGTATTTGATATATTTTCGTTCGTGAAAGTAAATTTAAGTTTTAGTGAATTTTGTATATTCATTTTATTATAAATTAACTTTCTATTATTTTATATAATTTTATTTTCATTTAATAGTGAAAATCTGAAAATTAATAACTTTTTTAATGTTAATATTTTGTGTATATAATTTAAAATACTGCTTTTTTATTTTGAAACGGAGTCAAAAATATCATGCCAACTGAAGACGAAACTGTCCCCAAAAAAATTCAATGAAATTATATATATGTTTATAATATTTTTTCCTATTGAGGTGGCGGTACTGTCCATACGGTTATGTTGCCGCCGTTTGACGATGTGAGATGGTATCAACCGCATAAATCGCCACTGTTTTTAGTTTTATTTTTCATTCTTATGGTTATCCTTGTTGTATTTATTTCTTTCCTTTGGCATAACTCATGTATAAATATAATTGCAACTAAATTAAAGCCGATATGTTTTATATTATATTTTACAGGATTTTCTTGAAAAAATTTGTTATTTAATGATTATTTTAATTTTCCAAATATATTTCTTAAATGATTATTTTTTAAAAATATATCCCATATGTTTTAATGTCGAACTTTACTTTTTCAATTAAAAATATTTCAATAATTTATTTGTTAATTATGTGTATATGTTGTATTAAATGCTTTTGTTAAATTTTTTTTCCGATAGTGCTTATTGGCACCGCTATACCCCTAAAACTCTTTATTTTTTTTATATATTGCGAAAATGTTATTATATTAAAGTTTATATTTAAAAAGTATTAATTTTTTAAGGTTTTTCTTTTTCAATGTTTTCCACAATTTAAATAAAAGAAAATTTTTCTTTTTTAAAATTTTTTCTATTTAAATTAAATTTATTTTTTTAAATTTATTCAATTTATTTTTTAATTTTTATTTTTTCATAATATGAATATGTAGTTTTATTTTCTCTTTAGCAAATATAAATTATTTTTGGCAATTTTTAACAAAATATAATTTTCTATTAATGTTTATTATTTCGCCTTCGCCTTTTTCATAATCTTTTTATTAATACTTTTAATCCTTTTTTAAATGTATTAAATTCATTTAATTCATGAGATTGTTCCATAATCGAAACATTTTCCATGATGACTCAAAAAATCATAACTTTTTTACCGATATTTTTTTCATCAAAACTCGTCTTAACAGGACTTAAATGGGTTTCATTCTGAAAATTTTATGACCTTATAATTATTCCCTGAACATATTTATTCTTTTGAATTTGAAATTATTTTATTTTATAGTTTTAGATATTATTTTTATTTTAATTTTATTGGTTTGAATAAAATTCACTGCAGTTAGTCAATTAAGTACTTTTTATTATTGACAATTGAATCCTTATTACTGATGAAAATAGAATTTGAAAATTTTAATTAATGAAATTCATTTCGCATGCTAAAATCACCATTTATTTGGAATTAAAGATTTAGTTTTCCTAAAATTGAATATGAAAAATTTATAAAATGTTATTTTATATTTTTAGAATTCTAATGATATTGGTTATGAGTTTATTTTATTCATGTAATTGTTTGTATTTAAATTTAGAACTGAGTTTAAATTAAATTTTTTTATAATGTGCTAATGAAAATTTTGAAAAAAACATTTTTGTTCTATTTTTAGATATGGCTTAATTATTACAATGAATTAAGAAGTAATGTTTTTTATTTAATAACATATAATTGGTATATGTAAATCTGTTAAAATAATGTTATTTTTTCTTTATTCGTTTAAATAATTTTTAATACCTCTTCCATTCCTAATAGCAAAATCAGAATATTGCGAATCACTTAATTTTGTTGAGAAATGGAAGGCATTCATAGGGGTGTATGTTTATTCTGTCTATCGAGAATATGGCTAAAGATTAATGGATATGGCTGCATCTGAAAAAGTAGTGAAAACAAATTTCTAAGGAACATTCTCTTTTCAAAATATTAATTTTATTTTAAAATTTTCGAAAAAAGTGCCTACATGGCCGCATTCGCTATAAAATTCGGCTTTGCTAATTTAAAAAATGATTTATTAAATCGATTGATGAATTTGTTAATTGCAGTTTTGTTTTCAATGTTTCATTTAAAATTTATTTATTGTCAATAAAGATATTTATATTAAAATTTATTATTTTTATTAATTGTAAAATTGTGTCCAATAGATTATGAATAACTTTAAAAAATATTTAATATTAGAATGATTTGGAATTTTGTTTCGAGACATTAACAATATAATACTTAGTTAACATTAGAAATTCGTTAGCTGAAATATATGAAATATAGAAAGTAAAATTATACGGACAAAAACGCTGAAAATGGAAAAATCTTTCAAATATCAAATATCACAAGAATTTCTCAAAAATTGTGTAGTAAAAAATTTTAAAATCTTAAATTTTGAGACCAAAGTGAAAGTATTTGAATTAATTGCAAACTAAAATATACATAAAGTTCACTATTTTATGCGGATTTTTTAAAATTTGTATTGATTGAAAAAATAAATATTTAAATAAAAATCTAATCCCTGCTTACTAAATTATATTTATTTTAATTAACTTTAAAAATTTATTCCTTTTTTTGCGTTTGGATATGCGTTGGTTAAAATGAAGTGAAATGCAAAATGACTCTGTTCAGCGATGCTCACCAACACAACCAACCAAATGGTCGCCATTTTTCATCGGTTAATTGGCGTCACTTTCCAAAGCGACGCATAAGAACACATAAGGAACAGTGTTGTTAATGAAAGAGATAAAAATATTGATGAAAGAAAAAAAGAGGGAAGGAGAAATATAGAGCAGAGAGACAGTGAGACAAAGAGAGAGAGACGAGAGATAAAAATTCATAACTTGGCGCAAATTCGACCAAATTAATATTTCATGGTCTTTCAATAGCTTTAATTCATCCCATATATAATTATATTAATTATAAACATGTAAAAAATACAGTATATTCAATGCTTTATTAATTTTTTTTATGCTTGATAAAAAATTTTGTAAAATCATATTCTGATAGAGATGAATTAAAGCAGGGCTCCCATCGTCCATTCTCCGTTTCCAAGGACGGGTATGCCGAAACAAGTGAATAAACTTTATGCATCATTTTAATTAATTCAAAAAAGTACAATTTAAATTTTCAAGACAAACTTTCTGGCCACTTTCACTCCTTAAAAACTCGTCCTAATTAGCATTTACCATTTAATATAACCCGGAGCAGGATTTTGCGGTATCCCAGCCCGCAACCCCGCTTTTTTGGAAATTGTGGAATTTTTCCGCGGGACCCCTTCCCGCAAAATTTTCTTTACAATCCCGCAGCGGGATCCTTGCAAATTCTGAAATTTCAGGGATCTAATGAATACTTTAAGTTTGCTCCCATTCTCTCTCTCTCTCTCTTTGTCTCCCTTCTCTCCTCTCTCCCACTTCGTCTCTTTCTCTTATTACTTTTTTGCACTCTCTCTCTTTCTTCTTTTCATTCATCAACTAATTTTTCTTTCTTTCTCTGACTCCGCTGTTCTTTATGTGTTCGATGGCGTCGCTTTGGAAAGCGACGCCAATTAACCATTGGGAAAGGAGAACATTTGGTTGGTTGAGTGTTGGTGAGCATCGCTGAACCAGTCATTTTACATTTCACTTCATTTCAACCAAACGCAAAAAAAATTTTTAGAAAATCAATTTAACTATTAGAGTTGCGAATTAAATTAAATGACTTTTAATAAACTTACAATGATTAAAAAAATTATTTTACAATTTGAAGTTTACAACATGCATTTTTATTTGACTTTTTGTGATAAAAATGTAGAATTTTGATAACTCGCCAATCTTATCCCATTTTACAATGTGTTTTTTTTTGAAAAGACTTGTTTTTAATTTGAACCAATTTAATCCTTTTTAAAATAATAATAAGTTGTATAAAAAATATTATTTTTCACTTTTAGCTGATTTTCATGATTTTTTTAATACATTTTGTGACTTGGCTTTTTTTAATCGACTATTTTGTAGTATATTCTTTAAACAAATTTCATTTCATTTATTAAGTGAATAATTTTTAGATATCTTTTACTATCAAAAAATTTTAAATAAAGTATAAATAAAATAAATTTATTCACTTCAACAAAAATGTGTCCAAGTATATTGCAAAAAATAAATAATGAAATAAAAATAAACGTGCATTACACTAGTTAAACTTATCATTTTTTAAATTGTCAGTTTTAATAAATGTGTATGCAAATTAGCAATATTTAGCATCAGCAAATATAATAATCACAATAAACTATGACAAATATGAAATTGAAAATTAGGAAGAAAAAAATAATTAAAAAGGTGGCAACAAATAAAGTAATTATTTTGTACAAAAAACAATTTGTTAGAATTATAAATATAACTTTCAATAAAATAAAGCGAAATAAAAAAGAAATACAAGCCTAAGAGAGCTTGGGCACAATTGTGAATTTTAATTTAAATAATTAGATAGAAGAAAAGATTTAAAAGATTAAAAAATTTTAATGTAATGAAGACTGAACAAATAGCCCCAAAAAAAAGCAAAGCTGAATGTGTTTCATTTGAAATTAAAATTGATTCCAAGTTGAGATAATAATACTGAGAATTTAATTGTAAATATACTTAAAAAATTAAACAATGTTGTTAAATTTAAACTTAAATTTATAAAAAAAATAGAAAAATCAATGTTTTTTTAAATCAGCCGCACCACACTCTGCATACAGCGATCACGTTTACGGGTACAAGAATAATAAATAATTATTATCATAAAAGACTAAGATATAATAGATAAAAATATTCTTTTTTTTAAATCTTGCTAACTATTCTTATAAAAGTAAACAAAATGCTTGGATCAATTAAGAAAAAAAAATTTAAATTATTCGATCTATGATTTCACTCAAATAAATTTCAATAAATATTAAGGAAAAAAGAATTATTAATCTGAAATCTTCCAATTTTAAAACAAATTGTTAAAAAATAATTTTTTTTAAATACCGTATTTAGAAATTGTGCCGCAATAAAATATTAAATAAAAAGGCATCTTTTTGTTAAAGCCATAATTTTTTTTAAAAGATTTTGCTTTTTTTAAATAATTATAAGATTTTAGCACAAATGGTATGTGGCAGGGATGGCATTCCGAGTCCCCAAAATTTTTTCGGAAGTCAGAAATTGCAATTACGACCTCATAAACGTCGGAAGGCGAAATCGGAAATTTTTCAAAAAAGATAAAATATTATTTGATTTCAAAAATCTTTTTGGTATATTTCTACATCAAAATATTTTTATATCACAGTTAATTTATTAAAAGAATAGTATAAAAATTGCCAATTTTTAAAGATGATAAACATGAAAAACGCAAAATTTTTAAAAAGTTTAATTTTAACTATAAAGAAAATACCAAAAAGCATTAAAAAATTGAACCTTAAAAGCAAGAAATATTGTTTTAGTACATATAAAAGTTTTAAAATTTGTCTAAGTTCGTAGCGGGTGAGAGCTTTGTTTGCCCACAACATGGAAAAGAATAAAAAAATTTGAATAAATCTAAAAAATATTTTGATAACTGGAACACATCTATTAAAATGTATATTTTTACTTTAATGCTTTTAAATTCAATGAACTAAAAAAAAAATAAAATTAACATATGCTTCGATGCTCATGAAATTGAAGGATTGAGCCCAGGCCTCATTTTTCTACTTGAATTTTTATAAATATCAAAACAAATATGTCAAAAAATTGTTATCATTAAATAACAAAGAAAATACAGAAATAGCAATAAAAAATAAACTAAAATAAATAAATATTTACTAAAAACATATAATTTATATATATTTTATGATTAAGATATTTTTTTATGTAAGTTAGGTTTCAAAGAAAAAAAAGAATACAAAAAGCAGACTTTATAAAATGAAGATAAACTCATTTTCCATCTCGGGAAGTTAATTATTCAAATAAACTGACATTTGACAAAAGAATGTCGAGTTATCAATTGTGATTCCAGATATTTTTTGGTAACATTACTTTTTGTCCATCTGTTTGAATTGAAATTTTCATAATAAACGCCAATAATTTTATGTAAATTAAGTAAATATTGATTTTTATTTAAAATGCAGAGATCTAAAAGTTTTTGATAAAAAATCACAGGAAAGTCATATTTTTGATTCTTACATTTTTGGTGAACTAAATTTAAAATATAAATTAAAAAATATAATAAAAAATAATAACAATTTCTATTGAAAAATAAATAATCATAAAAAGTTAATATAAATATAATTAATTACCAAAATAAATAAATAAAAAGATTTCGATCATTAAAGGGGTGCGGTTTTTTGGTGAAAAAACTGCAAAATAAGTAATTTTTAAGGTCTAATAATCCCGAAATGGATGCTAAAACTGGGAATATGTGCAAAAAAGTTTCAATAATAAAAGGAAATGACCATTAAATAGAGAATTTTGTCAATATTGTATTTAAATTAAGCAAATTTACAAGAAAACGGAGTGGAAAATACACAATTAAATAATTTTTCTATCTTTTTCAAAATGTTAAAGAAGATCTATTAACCATGAATTAAAATATAGTTCACGAGACAGAAATTTTGAAAATAAATATATTTAACAGAAGATATTATAAATTTTAAAAAAAATTCGTTACCTTTTACTGACTCCGTTGTGCTATTTGATCTGAGCAACGAATTGCCTCGGTAACATTGGATAACAACATACCAGGAGTGTCTATTATAAAATATTATAAAATTAAAATCATTTTTAAATTTAACATTATTATAATAAAATAGTTTGCATCGAACAAGCAACCGTGAAATTAGACACATATTCTACATGATAATAAAATTAAAATGAATTTAGCCACCCAAAAAGGGAGATTTTAAACCAAAATTGAATTTTAAAATAAATAAATTATAAGGAAATCATTGCTTAGACAGTCACAATATAAATTGTTCGGTGAAATGGCAAAAAAGGAAATAGACGAAAAGAAAACAAATCTAACTAAAATGTTAACCCAAAACAACCACAGCAAAATAAAATAGTAGAAATATTATTATATTAAAATGAGTTTAGACTAAATTTATCTGTGCCACCAATTTACAATTTGCAATGTACGAATTAAGTCATTGCAAGAAAAAAGAATGATTAAATTTTTAATCGAAAATATTAAAAATATAAAACATTGAAAATAAAAGCGAATTATAAAGAAATGAAACAAGGAATAAAATAAATAACATAAGATAAAAGCGATAAAAAGGAATTTCATTAACTTTAAATAATTTATATTTTTGTAGATAGAAATAAAAATCATTATAATTTAAAGCAAGAACAATATTTATATTGAGCAAATTAATTTAAAATTTCAAAACAACAACATATGCTATGTTTCTTTTAACTAAAAAGGTCATTTCTGGAAAGAAACGAAAAGATTTAATAAAAATATAGGCGACATAATAATAATAAATAATAATAATAATGTATTAAAAAATAAATTTATTCTAATTTTTAAGATGAATTTAAATTAAAAAAATAAGCTGATACTTAATAAAAAAAAAGAATAAGTTGAAAATTAAAGATGTTAAAATTATTAAAACAAAACAATTGCCTTTTATGAAGATTTAGACATATCTTAAATTGGACCTGGAATAGGTTTAAAAAGTTAGACCCAGAATAGGTTAAAACTTGGACCCGGAATAGGTTTAAAAAGTTAGACCCAGAATAGGTTAAAACTTGGACCCGGAATCTAAAAAGTTAGACCCAGAATAGGTTAAAACTTGGACCCGGAATAGGTTTAAAAAGTTGGACCTGGAAAAGGGTTAAATAGTTGGAACCGGAATAGGTTTAAAAAGTTAGACCCAGAATAGGTTAAAACTTGGACCCGGGATAGGTTTATAAAGTTGGACCTGGAATAGGTAAATAGTTGGACCTGGAATAGGTTTAAGAAATTGGACCCGGAATAGGTTAAAAAGGTGACCTGTAATAGGTTTAAAAAGTTGGAACCGAAACAGGTTTAAAAAGTTGGACCCGAAAAGGTTTAAAAACTTGGACCCGGAATAGGTTTAAAAAGTTCGACCCGGAATAGGTTTAAAAAGTTATTCTCTTTGAACCCGGAATAGGTTTAAAAAGTTATACTACTTGGACCCGGAATAGGTTTAAAAAGTTATACTCGTTGGACCCGGAATAGGTTTAAAAAGTTAGATCCGGAATAGGTTTAAAAAGTTATACTCGTTGGATCCGGAATAGGTTTAAAACGTTAGAACCGAAACAGGTTTAAAAAGATGGACCAAAAAATTGTAAAAAAAAAAACCAATATGATTTTGCGATTAAAATAAATGTTGAAATAAAAATGATAATTTATTAGCTACCTAATTTTTTATTTTTTACTAAAAATGCTAAAATATATATAACTCATTGAATTTGCAAAATTTAAAATATTTAAAGCAAAAGAAAAAATATATAAACGTTTACACATTAAACAATTGCAAATAGAAAATAATTTTAAATAAAATTATAAGCAAAGGTTCTTATAAATTACGAAATCTTTAGAAATTTTGTAAGATTTTATCGAAAAGAAAAATCAAAAATAATAAAATTATTTAATTCCATTATGCTAAATTAAATATTCAATAAAAAGTTTAAAATTGTACCGAATTTGTTATTTAATGGACCCACAGATATTTGTAGAAAAAAGGCTTGATAAAATGATGTTTAAAACAACTAAATTTGAAATCAATTTTGCAAATAAATGATTAAATTTTTAAAGAGAAGCTAAATATTATAAAGTTTTTGAATTTTTGCTGAAGTCTATATGTATAATTACAAAAAAGACAACTTCAAAGAAACTGAAATTCAAAATTTATAAGATTCAAGTCACGAATAAGAAAACTTTATATTGAATTAATAGATCCAAAATGAATTAAAGACTGGTAAATGTCTGACTTAATAGATTATTTTCTATATAAAAATTTGAAATTTTATTTAATACATTTTTTAAAGTGAATATAATAAACTTTTGGAAAATCCTTCAAGATTTAAAATGCTAATAATGGCAGATCCTACCCGGAATAAATATAAAAAAACATTTAAATGATTAGATTTGAAAGCTTAAAAGGCAAAAAAAATTTTATTTTTATTTTACTATTGACCAGCTCCGTACTCCATTTTTCACCGATTTGTCACATATATGCAATTGTTAACAAAAAATTGTTACCTTTATCAAATTAAAAAAAAAATAATTACTCAATTGTATTATTTTAATTAATTATATAAAATAATAATTAAAAACCTATCCTAAGAAGTTTAAAAGGTGGCCCACAGAGATGGGGAAACCTAAAATAAAAAGTAAGAAAAGTGAAACTTTAAAATTTAATAATATTCAAAAGTCAAATTCTTTTTCCTGTCCTTTATTTTGGACCGGAATTCATTAGGATATTTTTTTAAATCCCAAATGTTATATTTAAATAATTCAATAAATAGAATGTACACTATACATCATCCATCGTGCCGTCGCAGCTTAAAATTTGAGCATTAACAAATAATTTACGATTGAAATTCCCTAGCATTAAATTGAAAATTCTTGTCTTTTTCTTAAGAAATTTACCAAAAAAGATTTGAAAAGAAAGATAAAACAACTAATATTACTAAACGGATTAAAAATAATTGCTTAAAGTGAAAATTTATCTGCAATTTATAATAAATTACAAATATCAAATAAAAATGAAAAATGAAAAAATTTCATCTGAAAAATCGTATATTTGGAAAAGAGTGTCATTTTCTCATAAAAATAAAAACTAAATTTGAAAAAACATGCTTGATATTTGACAAATAAATTCATTTTTAATAAAAAATTTATTTATTTATTGAGCAGATTGGGTAAGCAATTCCATGGATTAATTGTTCGACTAAAAGATTCTTTCGAAATTTATTACTGTATCTTTTTTTTGAAGCCTAAATGTTTTTCGTTGTTAACTTGAAGAGAATTCGAAATATTTTTTGGGTCTAAATGAGTTAGGGGCCTCCATTTATTTGAAACTCATATTCATATCAGTGAGAGATCTTCGAATACTTAATTTCTCCAATTTACAAATCTCAAGCCAGTTTTCATATGGTGCGGACCCGAGGCCGCATTTTTTGTATACGCTTCTTGTGAAATATTTTTGTTTTTTGTATATTAATTGCACTATATTAGCGCAATAGAAAAAAAAATTCAATCTTCGAATTTGACAGTTATTTGCCATTTTTTGTTTAAAAACAGTTTAATCTTTTTGCGGACACATAACTCACGTTAATTTGTTTTCCTTTAAAATATTCAGGAATCGTTTGCAATAATTTCTTGAACCTTTACGTATTTTTTACCCGTGGTTGGGCAGTTCAGTCCTGAAGGCATTTGGCCACTGCGGTCCATAGTCTGTACGTTAGAGAATGTTAATTTTTAGATTCTTGCTTTTTGAGTCTAGGCCTTATGAACTATATTTTTCCAGTGCAGATATTCATAATTTAAATAGAGTTAAAAGAAAAACAATAGCTTGTGAAGAAATACACGATGAAAATTAATAAAATATAAACAATTATCAATAAAAATAAATATTAATCTCTTTAAAAATTAAACTGAAAAACTCCAAACTGAAAACTTTTAAATAAAACATATCTTCTTGACAATAGTATAAAAATTAAAAATTCAATTAAAACAACAATGTAATTTAATTTTCAAAATTTAAAAACTAGATTTGATGATTTTAGATATAAGCTTTACAAGATTTTGGAAAATTTCTGACTAAAATAATAAATTTATCTAAAAAATAAATATCAATGTTTAAACTGAACGAACTGATATTCCAATTATGTT
Organism: Heterodera schachtii; assembly: GCA_023374025.1. Classification (NCBI taxonomy): domain Eukaryota; kingdom Metazoa; phylum Nematoda; class Chromadorea; order Rhabditida; family Heteroderidae; genus Heterodera; species Heterodera schachtii. The sequence goes on from SIJG01000229.1 coordinate 57,496, forward strand.
TCAACAATATTTTTAAAATACCGTGAAAAAATTAATTTAATTTGCGCTGTTAAATGATAAAAATAAAAATTTTCATTAAAGATTTAAAAGAATATGTTAAAATTCACATAAAAATTAAACTTAGTTTATAAAACCAAATTATATCGAAGAAAATTCAAAATAGCATTAGAGGCAAATCGTTAATAACAAACAATCAAACCAATTAAATTAAAAATAAAATTAATCTTTTTTGAACATTAAACAGGGAAAATCAAAACTTTAAGGTAAAGCAGTTCCTTCTTGACAATAGAATAAAAAATAAAATTTCAATTTCAATTATAATATTTCATATTAATAATTTATGCTTGAAATTTAGACGAATTTTACATGTAGGCAATATTAAAAAATAAAGAACGATAAAATAAAAGATACAGCAAGAATCATAAAAAATTCATCTTAAAAAAAAGAATTAATTATTTTTAGGTGTCTCTTTCTCGATTGCCAAGAGGGAGAAAAATCGCATTACTAAAGAAAACAATTTAACTTATCGACAGAAGAACGAAAAGTGGTTGGTCGACGATCGACAACGTCAAGAGTAAAGCATCTCAAGAAGATGTCGTCCTGAAGTGATCGAAGCCATTTCCAAAGTATAAATTAATTTCCATCAGAATTAAGATTTAAATTTTAATGTCGCCCAGAAACTATTTTCTACGCGATTTTTGTATCCCATAAACTAGAAAAAATTAATAAAAATTGTATAAAGGAAAATTTATTATTAAAATTTTAAACTTAAATTTAATTAAAGTAAATTGAGTAAAAATGAAACAAACTTAGGCAAAAGCAAGGTGATATAATTAAAAATTAAAATCATAAAAGAACAAATAAATGATGAAAAAAGTACATTATTTAATAATCAAAAATAACGTATTCCCTAAAATAGAGCCATCGGCTTAATTTTATGCAAAAAACCATGTTTCTCTGATTTCTATAAACTAATAATGAAAATTAAATTAGTCAATTCTCAACTTTTATTTCCTATACTAATGATGTATATAAAAATAAAAAATCGGCGAAGCTTGTAAATAGGAAATACCCGAAAAGCAACAAAAAATTTTCGAAAACATAAATCGCCTTGCACGAAAATAAATAAAATAATATTTTAATAAATGGAATACAATGATTGTAAAAAAATTTTGGAAAAATTATGTATTGATATTCATTTAATACCTTTTCAGAATAAATTTATCTGAATCAAACAAAACACATAGCCTACAACGAATGTAAAATCACGCCCTTAGAGCAAGAAAAATAATGAGTATTTTTAAAAATATTGCAAAACTTTAAAAATATAATACATTAAAAATAAAATTCAAATTACAAATAATAAACCCAAGGAAAAAATTGGATAATAATTCTAAATTACCTTTTCATCTGGCAGATTCTTAAATATGCAATGAGAAATAAAACGATAAAATTAAAATTCATCATTATATAGCAAATTATAAACCGAAGAATAATGAAGAAAAATGCGAAATTGTAAAATGTTACAAATTTAAGTAAAATGGTAATCCAAAACAACCACAATAAAATTAATATAGCTATGTTAAATAAATCTTTTTATGTCAAAATGAGTTAGACTAAATTTATCTGTGCCACGAACTTACAATTGGCTATGCATGAATTAGCTCATTGCAAGAAAAAAGAATGATTTATTTTTAATCGAAAATCTAAAATATTAAACATTGAAAATAAAAGCGAATTATAAAAAAATGAAACAAGGAATAAAATGAATAACATAAGATAAAATGGATAAAAAGGAATTTCATAACTTTAAATAATTATATTTTTGTAGATAGAAATAAAAAATCATTATAATTTAAAGCAAGAACAATATTTATATTGAGCAAATTAATTTAAAATTTCAAAACCAAATTTTGATGATAAATCATCACATCTGGCAGCACTGATTTTAATTTATTTCCATAGAAAAAAGGAATTATTCAAGTTTTTTCACCACAATTTTGCCATCTTCGTCCATATTTCGCCAGTTTTTTGCCCCTATTTAAAGCACTATTTCGGGGTTTTCGCTCCTAAAAAACCTCGTCTTATTGATCTTTTCCATTTTAAGAATAATCAATAGGAACCGGATTCTATGGATTTCCATATTTTTTTGCGTGGTGAGCCGAAGTGACAAAAATATCAGTGTGGGCGAAGTGACAAAAATATCAGTGTGGTCGAAGTGACAAAAATATCAGTGTGGGCGAAGTGACAAAAATATCAGTGTTCGTAATAATTAAATTTAATTATTATTTAAATTTAATTTGCTAAATAATTAATCATAACTTAGCTTAAACTTAGTCTAATTTATCAATCTTAGTTTTAGAACATAGCTCTAGATATCCTCTGTTACTTATGTAATTTTAAAAAAATTACTAAAAATTTACAAAAAGTTGGGACCAAAAACTTCCAAAAAATTTAGACTCAACAATTTTGACCCTAACTTTTTTGAAGTTCAATAAAATTTTTTGTAATTTAACTGAATAATAGAGTAATCTTTGGGCTATCTTTTCATATCAAGCGCCGTGTAAATTAATTGAAGTTTCAACAATTTTGATGCATTTAATGAACCTTAGATTTTTTGGATGACCATAAAAATATTACACTATTAATTCCTTCATAACTTTTTTTAGAAACAAGCAATTTTAATTTTGTTTATATAATTAGATAGCCCAAAGAATACTCTATTATTCAGTTAAATTTCGAAAAAATTTAATGAATTTCAAAAAAGTTAGGGTCAAAATAGTGAAGTCTAAATTTTTCGAGATTTTTTGCTTACAACTTTTTGTAAATTTTTAATAATTTTTTAAAAATTACATAAATAGTAAAGGACACTTGGAGCTGTCGCTAAAGACTAAATTTCATTAATTTGACTAAGTTTAAGCTAAGTTACATTAATTATTTAGCAAATTAAATTTAAATAATAATTAAATTTAATTATTACGAACACTGATATTTTTGTCACTTCGCCCACACTGATATTTTTGTCACTTCGCCCACACTGATATTTTTGTCACTTCGCCACACTGATATTTTTGTCACTTCGTCCTAGCACCTTTTTTTGCACACTCATTTCGGCCTAAAAATCACCTAATTTCACAAAAAATTCGAAAAATACAACCCTAAGAAAAGACTCCAAGTGATTGTGAAGTTTCGAGATGAAACTTGGTTATGCTAAAATTTTTATTACTATTATTTCTATTTTTATATGTTTCTTAAATATATGATAATATTAAAATTTGGATTTTAAATTAAGATGGAAAATAGTCGGGAAGAAGAATAAAATTAAAATAAATTAAATTTTTGGCTGAAAATTATGTCACTATCAAAAAGTCACGAAATAAGTATTAAAAAAAGCCTGAAAATTTGTGGCTTTTTGAGAAGTCTCTTTTGATTGAAAAAATAAAGGATTTTAGCAATGTGAATATATTATGTAAAAAATAATGTTAATGCATAAACTTTTATATATTTGAAAAGAAAACCATAAGAAAAAATAAATCATACATTAATCGTTGTATTTTAATACAAAACTTAAAACTCAAACAAAATTATCTTCAAAATAGATAATGCTTACTTTTAAAAATATTTTTTTACGAAACATCTTAAAACAATTTATGGCGGTGGCTGCACTTTTATTTGCCTTTTTTTAACGCAAATACGACTTAAAAACGACGAAAAATTTTGTACAATTAAAAATAATCGTCTCTACAAACTGCACTAATAGTGACAAAGGCAAGTCAAGAGTTCCAATGATTCTAAAAATTATATTTATTAATCGTATTAAATAATTGTCTCAGAAAATGTAGAAATTTACTAAATTGCTCACAAAATTTTAATAAAATTTTATTGTATAAATTTATTTATCTGGAAACAATATATGTTTGAAAAACCACAATTTTATCAATATTAAAAATAAAATGTATAATTATTACCTTTAAGTGATTAAGGTATACCAAATTTTATAAAAATGAACTTTTGAATTATAAAATTTTTCATTTTTATTTATTTAAAAAAATAATTTACAAAATTTAACAATTAAAACAAATAAATTATTATGTATATCAGGGATGGGCCAAATCGAAAAATAAAATGCGAAACGCGAAACGCGAAATTTGCGAAAGTAAAAAATGCGAAATGAAAATAAATACGAAACGCGAAATTCCAAAAAACGCGAAATTGCGAAACGCGAAAGCAAAATTTTTTCTACAACTTTTTAATAGTTAAAATCATAAAACAAAAAGCATTTTTTGTAAAATTTTATTCCAAATTTTAAAAATCAATAAAAAGCTTTTTGAGGCGCGCTTTTTCCAAAAAACTTTTTGGGAAGAGGGGACTGGCGGTGCCGCTAGGCGCCGCCAGGAAAATTTTTGAAAATTTGTTGACAGATTTTCACAAAAAATGACCAAATTTTGCGATATTTGTAAATTTCTCTAAGGAAAAATAAGAGTTTTGTGGCGCCGCGGTGCAGACAGGCGCCGCTGGGAACAGATTTTCATTAAAACTTAACAAATTTTGCGATTTTTGGCCATTTTTCTAAGAAAAAATAGGAGTTTTGGGGGCGCGGCGGTGCCGATAGGCGCCGCCGGAGAAAAATTTGGAAATCTGAGCATTTATAAACAGGTTTTCAATAAAAATTATCCAATTTATAGGTAAAATTTTGAAAAATTTTAGGGGAATTTAATCCATTTCTTAGGGGTGTAAAAGTCGCGTTTCGCGGCAAAATGCGAAACGCGAAACGCGAAAGCGAAAGTGCCAAAAAAGGCGAAATATGCGAAAGCGAAACGCGAAAGCGAAAGCGAAAGCCCATCCCTGATGTATATCATGGAAATAAACTAACAATAAAAATATATTGCGAATAGAATTGAATATATGCGGAGGAAGCAATTTTATAAATATAAATAAATATATAAACAGAATTACAATAAGAAAATAAATATTTATCATTTTATAGTGCGAGAGATGGTTTCATAGAGTTGGAAGGTGTCCAATTTGTCTTATGCAAGGTTTAGAGTGCAATTAATTGTAATTAATGTATTTGCATTATTAAAGGAAATAAAAAATGGTTAAATTAAAATTAACATCTATTTCTCAAATGCAAAAATAAATATCGCCAAAATACTTATATAATGTAAACGCTTTTTTTATAAAGAATTTTTTAATAGGTCCGTGTTGGGTCGTCAAAAACAATCAAGCGGAAAGAACAAAGAAAAAAACAAAAACAACAAAATATTCAACTTCCAATTTGTCTCTAATTTTATTAGAACTGATTTTGCGAGAAAAATTAAAAGGAAAATAATATTTTATAATAGAAAAAATCAACATAAATTTAAAAAACTCTAATATACAAACGAATATACAGTTGAATTTTTTAGCGACTAAAAAGAAATATATTTATGTTTAAAAATGGGGTGAAGAATAAATTTTGTCATAAAACCAAAAAATCCATCTAAAAATTCAAACAATTAAAATAAGATAGCAAATAAAAAAAACTGAGCAGTCAACATATCTTGATGCATTATTAAATTCATTTAGATTAAAAATATATCCAAAAAATAAATTTAAAAGTATTACTTGCAATATAATAAAAACCAAATTTTTTATTAAAAAGTATCATTTTAATAAATTCCAAAAAGGGAATTTGACCATAATCAAATTTTTGATAAACTACAATGCATTTTAATAAAAATGATAAAAAATTAATTAATTATTATATATTTTAGGACGAAAAGCTTTCGGTCAAGCACAACACAATCTGCATGACTCACAATTGGTCAAAAAGAACAAACGAAAGCTAAATATTGTTCTGCTCAATTATATTACACTCGAAGAAAAAATAAATAAATTTCAAATCAATCCATATCAAGCCATTAAGAGAATAAAATTAAATAGTAAATATGTTAAATATAATTCGGAATTTTATTTAAAATTTAATAGTAATAGAAAAACCAAACATAACTAAAAAATGCTTTTTAATTTCTAAAAAAAGGATAAATAATGATTAAAGGAAATTTGCATTATTCAATTTTGATTTTAATTCACTTGTTTCCCATCCATAAAACATTTATCACACACATTTCCGATCATTATAGTCCATTTTGCTTTGTTTAACCGAAGCAATTATTTTAATTTATTTGCATTATATGCATAAATCTGTCGAAATATGAATACAAGACTCAAATTATTGTCTTTGAAAACATCGAGAATGCTCTTGCGTATCGTTTTTCATTATTTGAATTTACAGGTGAAACCCTTTGTAATATTAAATTTTTTTAGCTATTTTACAATCATTTTCATTGTTAATATATATGTAAGACTTTTTTTGGATTAATGAAAATTTCATTGTTTATAATAATTTCTTTATTTTTCAATAATTTTTATATAAATTTTTAAACATATTTCTTTAATCCTTAGTACGGGTCATAACTAGGGAAGCAACTTTTAGTGAAAAAACTTTTTTTTTTTGCTCAATTGTTTTTAAGAAAGGAGTTCAAAAAACGCATTTCTGCATTAAAATTATTTGCTTCTGATGTCATTATCGGTCATTAGAAATCACTATTTTGGCGACTTGGTCACTAAAATAGTTAAAAATCACTATTTTAGCATTTTGTCACTATTTTGACATTTTTTGGAAAATTTCTCAACAAAAAGGCAATAAAAACGAAAAATACACCCCTAAGAATCGACTTATAAAATTTTAGAAAAATACACCCCTAAAAATCGACCCAAACATTTTCAAAAATACACTCCTAAGAAATGAAAAAATTTTCTCAAAAATTCTTCCCCCAAATTTTTTTTTGACAAAATTTTTGATTTAAAAAAATGTCAATATTTGCTAAAAGAATTGTATAAAGGAAATGTAGCTCATTTGCAATTAATATGTTATTTTTTTTAGTTGGGCAAATGAATAATTTTTTAAACTTTTTTTTTATCCCGGGGGATGACAATGAAATTTATTATATAGCTTTTTTATTCATTTTCCAGCTTTCAATTTTTAACTATTTATTTTTTATTGCTTTCTTTAAGCTTTTTTCAAATTTTTTATATGTTTAATGCATATCTTAATGAAATGCGAAATCGATTCATTTGATAATTCGACATTAACTATAATTTTCATACTTTCGGATTTCAGGTGCTGCTTTTCAGTTGATTTTTAATGATACGGCTATATTTATATAGAATACCCAATTTCAACTGCATATAAAAACACTGATTAAAAAAGCCTATATCAAAACAGGGGATAAAATAGTTCCCGGAAAACTGTCAATGGATAACATTAAAATGAACTTAAAATGAAAAATAAAAGAAATAATATTTTCTGTTTTTTATAAATTTGAAAAGAATTACAAAGGGGCAAAATGCCAAAATATAATTAATCAAATTATCGGTCCATCCCGAACACCTCCTCGTTTAAAAGAGTGGGTTCTTTGGGTTCTTATCATCCGGGCGAATAACGATCAGGCGGACGACGGTTTCGCTTGGGTCGTTCGTTTTTGGGGATGATAAACCATTATCAGCAATTCGTGAAGAACATGCGTTTCATCCGCCAACCTTTGGACAATCTGCTTAAGCAAGATGTGGTCTGGAGCTGGTCCACCGATTGTCAGAATGTCCGCAGATGCTTCAGAGCATGGAATCGGAGCAGTGATTTCTCACCGCTATTCCGACGGCACAATGAAAGCAATCGCCCATGCTTCACATTCCCTGTCCCCAGCGGAAAAGAATTATTCCCAAATTGAAAAAGAGGGACTGGCTTTGGTGTATGCCGTACAGAAGTTTCACAAATACCTATTTGGAAGGCATTTTCTTCTCCAGACGGATCACAAGCATTATTGTCCATTTTTGGCAATAAAAAGGGAATCAAAGCGTGCACCGCCAATCGGTTGCAGCGCTAGGCAATTATCCTTCTGGGGTACGATTTTGAAATTGAGTACCAACAAACATTGGAGTTCGGCCAAGCCGACGTGCTTTCCCGAGTTATTGCGAAAACTCCAATGCCAGAAGACAACATTATTTTGGCCAAAATTTCAACGAGTGCTGCATTTGGAATTCTTAATTCTGTTATGAAGAATTTCCCATTGACTAATGAGAATGTGATCGAAGCGCTTAAGCAGGACGACACACTCAAAAAAGTGATGCAATTTGTGCGCACTCAGTGGCCAGACAAAAAGACGATGTCAGAGGACATTGTCCCTTTTTACCGACGGAGAGAAGCGTTGTCGCCGATGAGCCTAATCGGCGATTGAAAAGCACTGCACAAAGATCAACCAACAATAACAGCACCGAAACAGCCAATCAACAGTGGTGAGATGGCTCAACGGTTAAGAGCATGGCTTCACCGGAGGGGGCCCTCGAAGGTTCAACGACCGCACCTCACCCCAACATTTTTCTTCACGAACGGCAGCAGCGTCCGTTCGCGACATGGCGACCCTTGGCCTGTGACCATTAGCCAGACAACGGGCAGACTACCCGGCGAAGTAGCAGCTATCATCGCCCGGCGAAGTAGCGGCAGACACCGCCCGACGAAGTAGCTAGAGAGCGAAAACTGGGCTCAAGCTAAGCGTGTGCTGTGGCGAGCAAAAAGCGGGTTCTAATGAAGCATGGTTAGAATGGCGAAAAGCGGGTTCAAAATGACAGTCTGTGTGGCCATTTGGCTAATGGAAAAAGAGCCTGAAAGCGCTGCAACAACATCAGTGCGAGATAACATCTTTTCGCGGGGGGGAGTGTCGCCGATGAGCCTAATCGGCGATTGAAAAGCACTGCACAAAGATCAACCAACAACAACATCACCGAAACAGCCAATCAACAGTGGTGAGATGGCTCAACGGTTAAGAGCATGGCTTTACCGGAGGGGGCCCTCGAAGGTTCAACGACCGCACCTCACCCCAACATTTTTCTTCACGAACGGCAGCAGCGTCCGTTCGCGACATGGCGCCCTTGGCCTGTGACCATTAGCCAGGCAACGGGCAGACTACCCGACGAAGTAGCAGCTATCATCGCCCGGCGAAGTAGCGGCAGACACCGCCCGACGAAGTAGCTAGAGAGCGAAAACTGGGTTCAAGCTAAGCGTGTGCTATGGCGAGCAAAAAGCGGGTTCTAATGAAGCATGGTTAGAATGGCGAAAAGCGGGTTCAAAATGACAGTCTGTGTGGCCATTTGGCTAATGGAAAAAGAGCCTAAAAGCGCTGCAACAACATCAGTGCGAGATAACATCTTTTCGCGGGGGGGAGTGTCGCCGATGAGCCTAACCGGCGATTGAAAAGCACTGCACAAAGATCAACCAACAACAACAGCACCGAAACAGCCAATCAACAGTGGTGAGATGGCTCAACGGTTAAGAGCATGGCTTTACCGGAGGGGGCCCTCGAAGGTTCAACGACCGCACCTCACCCCAACATTTTTCTTCACGAACGGCAGCAGCGTCCGTTTGCGACAAGCGTTGGCAATCGAGAACGATTGTTTGATGTATGCCGATCGGGTCGTGATTCCAAAATCACTTCAAAAAGAAGTGCTATAACGATTACATCACGGACACCCAGGCATCAAACGCATGAAAAATTTGGCTCGCCAGTACGTTTACTGGCCACAAATCGATGAACAAATTGAAGAAGTTGTTGTTCCTTCCAAATATGTGCTTCGGAGGCAAAAGCACCAGTCAAGACGACCCTTCACGCCAGCAAACCTTTTGCGTTTGGCTCTGAATTTGGTTCCCTTTCTGCATTGGTTTCATGGGCCGCTGCTTCTGTTTGACCGCCATCAAATTTCGTGATCCAATCGGCTGTTGTTCAATGACTTTTGCTTCAGCGATGGTTGATTGGTACATTTGGAGGTCTTCGATAACTCCAATCATATGCCACCAGGTCGCCATCCGCTGCAAGCTTCGATAGAATTCGCTTTCTCAGTTCGGCGTCCTTTGGTGGCTTCAGTGCCGTCAAAAGCATGAGGCACGAAAATTGTTCTTCGTTGAGCTTGTCGAACTGAAAGTCACGTAAAAGCCGCTTATGTCGGTTGATCAAAGGGCGAAAATTCTCATCGTCGCTTTTTGAGGCCCTTAAGCATTCGTAACGATCAATCCAAATTGATTGTGGCCGGCTAAAAGCAATTTTGAGGCGCTCTTCTGTTTGGCTGAAGTCGAAATCGGTGACTTTTTTCGGCAGGCACGATTTGCTGTATTGGCTGAAAGCCGCTTCGCTCAGCTTCGTCATCAGCAATTTGACTTTTGCCTGATCCGCAAGCTGCGGTGCCGCACAGTCGAGAGAGAAGTTGAATCGCTCCAGCCAGTCCGAAATGCTTCTATCATCGGGTGGCTCGAAACAGTCGATGGTCGGAAATTGTAGCGTCTCCCATTTAAGCACACTCGTGGACTTTCCCCTCAGCTAGAGAGTACTCGTTTTAATTGAATTGTCGTTCACCACTTATTGTTAGCAACGCCAAGCTACTAATCAAGTGGGTGCGCGTAGATGAGCTGAATAAGTATCGCCTAGATACTATAAACAGCAGCGCAAAAAATGCTCTGATTTCACAATATCGGCAGGCTACAAATCCACAATTGTTTGGCTGCCAAAGTTCGATTTTCGTCGAGGCGTCGCCAATTGTTACGCCCAAAAGTCCGAAGAGGAATAAAATAATATTTATTCAAAGAGAAAAGGACAAAGGCGAACAGGGTCAAATATCGATTGGGAAAAATAAGGGAACAAATAAATGAATGAATGGAGAAGAAGCAGTGAGGGAGGAAAGGGGAGACTATTTATGCAAAAAGACAGAGGGGTCAAAGAAGGGAATGGGCGTGACAAATAAAAGGGGCAGAATGCCAAAATATAATTAATCAAATTATCGGTCAATCCCGAACACTTTTAATTAATGTTAAAAAATCATATATACATTTCAGATTATTAATTTTATACGCCAAAGTTTATATTAAATTGTAAATGCTTAAGATTTATCAATACACATAAATGTAAATTTAAAAGAAATTTAGTGAATTAGATAAACATAGGTAATTAAATTTAATTTTATATTTATTGTCGAAAAGTTGTTAATTGAAATGTCTTTAATCTTTACAGATATGTTACTTAGATTTTTTATGTTTTAACCTTTAAGATTTGTATCCATTTACAATTTTTTTTCTTGCACCGCATCTTTTGGCATTAGTGGAGAATGCAGAGTCCATTTATCTATTGTTGATTATTAACATAATAATTTAATATTTCTTAATTATTCAATTTTTTACATTAATATTAAATATTTATAACCGACTTTCATATATCAAATCTGATAAATCTTTCCTTTGAAATATCATTAGAAATTTTTTTAGTTAATTCATTATATATATATTTTTTAATAAAAAAAATTGCGAAATATTTCATTCTAAATGTTCATAATAAAATACTATTAGTTTAATTTAAATTCAATTAATTTGATTTTCGTAAGTTTTATAACAAATAATAATAAAAGAGTAAATTAAAAAATGAATAAGATAAATTTTTAAATAATGATATTTTACAAAATCAGCATCCAAATATTAAGAAAAAATCTTCATAGATTTAATTTTAATTAGAAAGAAAATATTACAAAATTCTGTATTAATAAATTACATCTCTAAACCATTCGTTCCCATTTTACAATAATAAATATTTGGTTTTTATTATTTGTTGTGTAAGTAATCAAAATAAAGAGCGGTGCAATATATATAAAATTAAATAAATTTTATATTTTAATTTGAAAAAGAAATTTAATATATTATGTTCTCCAATATCTCTTGTCGCTGAAGTAATGTAATTTGATCTACTTGTTGATCGATTTTTAATTTAAATATTTGTTTTATGTTTTAATTTTTTATTATATCTCAGGTCAATGAACCTCCTCTTAATATAATTATCTCCATTTATTCATTATGGTTCTGAAAAAAATAAACACCATAAAGAATTCATATGTTTGAAAAAATCTAAAAACAAATTCTGGCAGAAAGTTTTGTGAATAGATTTATTTATGAATGACTTTGTTTTTTGTTTTAAGATGTTATTTCAGTTTTAAACCTTTTATTATTTAAGCATGTAATACAATCTTTAATATTAATTTGCAAAATTTTAATATATTATTTATTTCATTCTTAATTAAATTTTATAAATGCCAATAATACGGAGACGGAGGTGTTGTTCCGCGAATTAACGAAATTTAATTTTTGTTTTATTTTCCGATTCAAATTTTTTTTTAAATAAAATACTATAAAATATCTTTTATTGACTAAATTAAGCCGCAATCACCACGTGTTTGTTCTTTTTGACCAATTGTGAGTCTTGCAGATTGTTTTGTGCTTGACTGAAAGCTTTTCGTCCTAAAATATATAATAATTTAATTAATTTTTTATCTTTTATCAAAATGCAGTGTAGTTTATCAAAAGTTTGATTATGGTCAAATATCCCTTTTTGGAACTTATTAAAATGATACTTTTTAATAAATAATTTGGTTTTTATTATATTGCAAGTAAAATAAACTGATACATTGTTACTTTTAAATTTATTTTTTGGATATTATTTTTTAATCTAAATGAATTTAATAATTTCAGTTTTCTTCAGAAGTCCGGATGGAATCAAGATAGTTAGCTAATTTACAACTAATTTAATCATTTTTCATTTAAGTATTTTTGGTTTAAAAAGTTTCCACAAAAACGGCTAAAAATCCCTATTTTTCTCTCCGTCGCTGATAGTTAAAAAAATTAAAATTTTCCTTAGAGATTTTACAAAAAGCTCTTATTTTCTCAAAAAATTGGCCAAAAATTATTAATTTGCTCACTTTTTGGAAAAAATCTGCTAAAAATCGTTCATCATAATTTCTGAATTTCCAACTAAAATACCTAATTTATAAAATACTTAATTATTCGTTTTTTTTTATTCTAAAATGTTTTAAATTTTTTTATTTATTAGTATTAATTTTTCTGTAAGTTCTCTAAACATTCCAGCCTTTTAATCTTTGAAATTTAATAAAAAATTTTATAAATTTATATAATTGTCTCTGTGATTATACCTTTTTTATATTTTTACAATAAATATCATATTTGTGATTTTATTTTCGTGACTTTTCTGGATATCTGTTATTTTTACTCGTTTTATAAAAAGTCTTATAATTTTGTAGACGCACTATTATAATTTAAAGTAGAATGGGTATACATTTCTTGGAATAAATTACTTTATAATTTGAAGATAGGTAATATTTTTTTTATTTTTTACAAAAATTGCGGTGTCGTTTTATAGGCTGTTATATAAAAAAAACCACCAATTGTCAAATTTTTCAAAAAATTGTTCATGACTTTGCTTCAATCAATAAGGTTTCATTGAAAACAAAATCTATAATATAATTTCATAAATTTGTCGACAGTTATTCCTGCCCAAATTGATTATTTTATATTTTAAATTTGTTTTATTTTAGTTTCAGATGGCTTCGCTGTGCAAAACCATTCACTTCCAAATAAATAAGGTAATTTAGGCATTAATTTTCTTTTGCTTTTTATCTTTTCTATAAATTTGGGTTAAATAAATTTCTGTTTTTTGCCGATCTTTTATCTCATACCAAATTCTGGAAAAATATTGGATCTTTTGGTCTTCCCACATTGTATGCCGTTTGATCAGCAAAATATTGCAAAATTTTGCTCGAAGTTAAATATTTCATAATTAAAGACACATTTAAGTAAAAATTCTGAGATAAATATTGAAAAAAATGGTTTAAAATATTATTGAAATAATTATAATTTATTTTACTTCTGACTAACTATTGGTGGTGTATCTTTTCCTGAGTTGTTGGTTAAATTTAATCACAATAATTCCCAAAATTGTCTATATCATTTTATTGAATTTATTTTTTAGTATTCTATTCTCTGGTTAAATTTCATGCATATAATAATAAAATTTTTAATTTGTTATTTTATTAATCAGTGCATTTTGATCATTTTTAATATATTCTTATCAAAAGTTTAAAGTGAATTTTTCATTTTTACGACGGTAAATTTTTCGAATACTTCAAAAATCAATGTCTACAAGTAATTTTAATTTTGTATTTAAAAATTTTAATGCATTTGCTAATTATTATATAATAGGATAGAGTTATTAAAGAAGTTAATTTAAATTTTTCTTTTTAAAGATAGCATCTGGGGAATTTTATATAGAATTTGAGGATTTTAATTTTTTCGATGCTCAATTTATTGTGATCAACGAGAAATAAAATTTTTTCATAAAAAAATTATGTCACAAAATTTTGTAATTTTACAATATCCGCCTGTTTTTAATTTTTTCACCAGGCTGTTGAATTAATCCTTCAGATTATCGTAAAATATTTTTAAGGCTTCATTGAGATTTGTGTAAAAATATTATTGGTTCCATTTGCGTGAATAAAGAAAAAATTTTATTTTTTGAATAGCTTTAATAATTAAATATCTATTATGCACATAAATGCTAAACTTAATTACAATGGGATCTCAATGCATTTGATAACTATGCTCTTTCATTGTATAGAAGCTTTTAATTAATTTAAACATATGATTTAATCAAAGGATTAATATTCTTAATAAAGTAAATTAATTTATTAAATCTTTTGAACATAAGTAAATTTGTGAAAAATGGGGGCAGAATAAAAATCTTAATATTATTTTTTTTTACATTTTCAGGTCTTTTATACTTCCATTTTTTTGGGTTTTAAAAAACATCATGGTTTGTTTCTGATATATATCACGAAATCAATCATTGTTTTTATCTGCAAGAGTGCTTGAAATAGTAATGAAAAAACAAATAAATGAATAAAATAGTAACAAAAATTCTTAACTCAGATTCCATTCTTCCAAAAGAATATTATCCTTTATTTATTTTTTGCTTTTCAAACCCGATTATATTCTCTATAATTGATAATTAGCGTTGGATTTATAATTTTTAAACAAACGTCCTTTACACGAGAGACACTTGCCGACGATCAAGTATGGCAGCGCGCCATTATCACTTGTGTCTTTTTGTTACATATTAATGTTATTTTTTTGTATTTCATTTTTTAGACTGTTATTGAATCTAAAAAATTTTGTCCTCAATAGAACCAATTTTATTCATTGTTTTAAGTATGTGCCTATATTCGAGTGCTGATATATATATTTTGTTTTTAGCTAAATTATGCTTTAAATAAATATTGCTTATTTTTATATTTATATCTTACAATTAGCTAAATAATTGTTGTTATACGTAGCACATAAGACAGAATAGTTTTTTATGATTCATGGACAATTGCAATTATTTGGATTTTATTGTAAAATTCATATTTTTTCCTTTAATATAGCTTTATCAGCATTAAAATTAAATTATTTAGCATTTTTATATTATGTATTAATTTTTAATTTTCAATGCCTAATTATATTTAATAAATTAAAGCTTTTTTAAAAACATGCTAATTATTGATTATTTATATATAATTTGTTTTTATTTCAAAATATTAATATCATATTAGGTTTTTAAGTTTATTGGAGTTTTCACGAATGCTTTATACTGTTAGTAGGTCACAATTAGTTTTATTTAAAATAAAAAACATTTTAAAGTTTTTAATTCAATGATTTATAATTTAAACACATTTTTTTAAAATTAATTCACTTCCCATGAATTAAAATTTAATTATATGGATTTTATTATAATTCATATCTATTTCCTTTTCTATGTTTTAATCAGCATTAAAATAAAATTATTTTAACAATATAACTGTGTTTATTAAAGCGTTTGTTTGTAGTTGCATGTTCATTGGATACAAAATTAAGGATATTTAATTTTTGGTAACTTTTACAAATAAAATTGCAAATAATTTTTTATGTAAATTTCAGTTTTTATATAAATAAACCATAGATGGCAAATTTTTGTGAATCCATCTGAGTAAATTCGAAGATTCTATGAAAAAATACTATATGCGAGAACGAATATAAATAAAATGTATTAAATGATGGACATTTATGCCATAATTTTGAAAATTGTGAATTATTTATTATGTTTTGAACAATAATTTATTTAATGATTTGCATAGAGTTAATTAGTTTTTCAATTTTATTCTACTCATATTCACACATCTATTTCATTTTATAAGATTATGTCACTAAATTTTTGGAGCTTCGCCACTAGAAAAAAATATTTTGGAAGTTGACCACTAAAATAGTTTTTTGCAGCTATTTTGGCATTTTGTCACCTATTTATTCACTATTCCAACATTTTTTAGAAAATTTCAACAAAAATGCAAAAAAAAAAAAACAGAAGAAAAATACACCCCTAAGAATTGACCTAAAAACTTTAAGGTTAAAACTTAGTGAATTACAAGAGTCGAAGCCGGAAAATTTTGGCTTTATTTGTAATCGAACATTTTCTTTTGGCGAAACGAATATATCATAAAAATCATAAAACAAAATTTAAAAATAAATATTTATTAAATCTTAAATACAAATATGCAAGGGGTATTACTGGAAAATGGAGATTGCTTTAATTTTAATTTAAAAATCTTATAATTTCTCATATAAATTTTAGTTAAGCTTTTTCTTAGCAGACGGTTCCGTTTTAAATGATTAATTATTTTAATTCCATTAGATTAATCATTTGAATTACAAACTTTAAAATTAGTTTAAATTATCTTTTTGATATCTGCTCAACTTTAATTAAAAAATTATTAGAAAAGATTATTTATTTCATTCATATTTAATTTGTATAAAAGATGTATTAATTTGTTGCTTTTTATGAGATTTTTAATTGCGTTTGTTTCTATTTTTGGTACTTTTCATCGATAAGTCAAAATTCCGCTACAATCTTTCCATCAGCGATTTTATTTAACAAATTTATTTTCTTGCTGGCATTCAAAGCACCCATCGATTATCATCAAGAACATATATCATCATCATTACTAATTATTTTAGCATTAATTTTATTAAATACGGTTGTATTAACAACGTCCATGTAATTGCATTTTAAAAATGAGTGCACAAAGTTTTTTTAATTTTTTCATACGGGAAATATTTAAGAAATGGGATTTACATTAAGAATTATTTTGCTGTAATTAAAAGTCATTAAATTTATAATTAGTCCGCAATCATCTTTGCTTTAGTTAATATAATTTTTTATTCCTATGACTTTATATACATTACAGACATTGTTTATTATTAATACTGTTTCTATTAATAAACAAATCAATGGGTCTCATTAATTATAGTTAATCAAATGTCTGTGAAATCAAGTGCGAGATATTGTGGTACACTTTATCAGAATATTTGTATCTTATACTAAGAAAACATTTTCATCCAATCTTGATGATGTTTTTGTCCAAAAAAAATATAATAACACAATTAATATTTGAGTTATTTTGTTTGTACGTGAAAAACTTTGTTCTGATTGTAAATTTATTTTTATTTGTTTAATCATTAAATTTATTTTGTTGCCCGCTTTCATACAAAAATTTTTCATGATCTTTGTTTCATATTCTTTAATTCGTTTCTTATTAATTTTGT
Source organism: Heterodera schachtii (assembly GCA_023374025.1). Lineage (NCBI taxonomy): Eukaryota > Metazoa > Nematoda > Chromadorea > Rhabditida > Heteroderidae > Heterodera > Heterodera schachtii. The sequence continues at coordinate 75,029 of SIJG01000229.1, forward strand.
TTGTTTTAAAATATTTATCGTTCTACAAGCCTTTTTTATTAAAATTTTGAGATAATTATGTAACTACATATGAATTTAGCCCTTTTTGCTCTGCTGCTCCGCAGGAGAAAAAAAGCGAGAAGGGATCAGCAGTCTGCCCATTGGCCCGAACCTAAATAATTTTTAAAAATAAAATAAATTAATGTTTTAAAACAATTACTGATGGTTTAGGACGTAAAAATTTTTAGTTTTTTATTAGATTAAATTTAATGGACACTGATTCATAAAATTCCTGCTACAAAACAAAAATTTCTTACTTTAAATATGACAATAATATTAGTACCAAGAAAGTGATTCTCAAAATAGTTAACAATAAGCTCCTTTGATCGTTTATTTTTAATTAATTATTTGATTCTTGTTACTTTTTTATATAATTTTTTCATAAAAAATTATTTATTCTCTTTAAATTTTATAAATTTATTATAAATTATAAATTTAATAAATAAAAATTTAAATTTAGTATTTTTGTTTATAATTAATATATCATTTTTTGTCTGCATGTTCATTTTTCTTTTTGTAACTATAATATAGAATAATTCTCGCTTGGCTTTTTTTCCGTTAAAAATATAATATTTTTTAAATATTTGCCTCGCTTTATTTTTGTTGTCAGCAACAACAGCATGCGATCTTTAATGGATGCTATCTAATAAAATTCAAAAATTATAAAGAGTAATTTTTAAGCCATATTTCAAATGAAATTAAAATCTTTGAAGAAAATAACGCTCGGGATAAGAACATAATGCCAATTCTTTTTTAAATTTGCTTTTGTTTTACGACTTTTCATCTTAATACTTTCAGGTGGTATTTTAAATATTAATTATTTTCAATCTATTTTTCAAACTTGTTAATATTTATTTATTAATTGAAGCTTTTTTGATTTTAATTTTGCTAAATTAGATTTTTAATATTAATTTATACAACAACCTTTAGAATATTCAATTGATGAAATTATCACTTTTCGTCGTGATTTTTTAATAATAACATATTTATTTTGCTTAAAACCGTTTTCGCGCGAGTGACTGTATATGTCCAAATTCATGTACGGTATAATTATATGGTTTTAAAAATTAATTTAAAAAAAAGTTCATTCATTTTTGCTTAATATTTTGTGTATATAATTTATGAATTTAAAAAAAATATATTTTATTATTTTGATATGACATTAATAAAGGCTTTCGAGCACTTTGTAAATTTTAAGCATTTTTAATTATTTTATTTCATATTTTTACATTTTTTCTTTAATGATTAAATTTTTTAAATAAATATCAACATTAATATTGAAATCAAGGCCTTTAATTTCTAAAATTATCATAATTTCTAATTTATGTAAAATTCTTTAATTTTCTTTCTTTTCGGATATTAATTCCTCAAATCCATTCATAAAATCTTTATTATTAAGTTTATTGAATAAATAGTTAGATAATTACCATTTTGAATTTTAGTTGTGTTTGAATTACCATTTATTCAAAAACCCATATTTAATCTTTTTACTTTTTTTGATCTTTTAATTATGTCTATTTTACTATCGCGATCGACAGTCTCTTATATGTTGATTTTTTTAGCGGGTAGCTAGCTACCTTCAATAACGGAAACGTACTTTCATTTCTTCTTTCAGAAGATATAATTTTTATTGTTTTTTCATAAATTAATAATCATTCATTTGATTTATGTCACAACAGCAAATCGGTATTATTTGAAACCAATATTTGCTTTTCATTTTATTTTAGTAAAATTATTTCCATTATTTTCACAATTTGTACATTTTTTAAAATATTTTTTCATGCATTCCTAAATAATTTTTTTGGAGTCACAAAACTAATTAGAGAAATCACTGTTGTTTGTTCAAGGCTTGAGTTCTTCGACGAGAATAAATTATATTTTATTTAATTGTCATGGATAAAAAAGATAAAGCAATTTCGCTAATAAAAACATGTATATTTTTTTTAATGTTTTATAAAATTAAATTATTTTAAATAAAAAAGATGCTTGATTGTTTTCAGAAATATTTTTTATATTTTATATCTTTATTTCTTGTAATTTTTGAATTAGAATATTGGAATGCTTTTTAATATTTTTCTTGCGACTTACGGTATGAGTTGCCTCATGTTTTGAAGCTATGAACATGCAATTCTTTAATTTTTCATTGGCATTAAGTCTTATAAATATATAGTAAGATTAATTTCGAATTACTGTTTTTTATTTTTACTTTTTGATTATTTTGTTTCTTTTCATAATTTTTCCGCAGAAAATTTTATATAAAATCCTGATCCCTCTTAATTTGATTAATTTTATTAATATAGGTCTTTGATGAACATTTTTAATGGTTTGTAATTTTTCCCTTTCGGTTTTTTGGAGATCATTTATCCTTAATTTTATGTTGTTTATTAAGGTTATTTAACGCCACTCTTTGAATAATAAAAATTAATAAAATTATGACATTAGGTCGATTTTTTAAGTAATATATCAGTTTTATTCTTTAATTTCGATTTGTGAAAAATAGTATTTATATATTTTTAAAATGTCCAATTTAAATAAAACTTTTTAATTTATTGGATTTATAGTTAATTGATTTAATTGATAGTTTAAAATAAATATTTTTTAAATTTTACGCAAAAAAACACACAAAAATAGCTATTTTTTAGTATTATATAATAAATATTTTCATTTATGTAATAATTATTAATAATAAATTATTATTCCATCATTTTTTATAAAGTATTTGTCTCATCTTTATTTTCTAGCCTTTTTGAAATATATTTTTCAAGACATTTTAATGGCATATTAATTCCTATTAAATTTAAATTTATTTCTTTATTAATCAGAATTGGGTGAATTTATTCTCGATTATTTATTTCAAATAGAGTTAATTAAATAATTGTGTCCCTTTTCCATTCAAGATTATATGAATTTAACAGTTTTTTATGCAAAAATATGAGTATTTTCAGTCATCTAACAACCACGAACTGAATAAGAAACAGTTTTTCAAACTTAGTAAGTTTTTTACATAAAAATCCCAGTCCTCTTTAATTAATGATGAATAGGGCTGGGAATTTAAGTCACAAAAACTTCAAAAAATCGACTAAAAAAGGCAAAGTCACGAAAAATCTTCAAAGTCCTGAAAAAATAGCCAAAAAGTCACAAAAAATCAAAAAAATGCACATAAAAAATGCAAAAAAAAAGTAACAAAAATGCATGTTAGAAGCTTCAAACAGAGTTTAGAACACTTTTTAAGTCATTTTAAGGCCATTTAGAGTCAACAAATAAAGTCATTTGACTTAAATTCACAGCTCTAATGATGAATTGATATTTTATTAATTTATTCCATTTTTACGCTTGGATGTGCGTTGGTTGAAATGAATTGAAAGGCAAAATGAATGTTCAGCGACTCGATAACAACACTCAACCAACCAAATGTTCGCCATTTCGCATCGGTTAATTGGCGTCACTTTCCAAAGGGACGGCAGAGAAGACCAAAGGAATAGTGTAGGCAGAGAGAGAAAGAAAAATTAGTGATAAAGGAAATGGGAAGCGAGAGAGAGAGAGAGAGAGAAAGAGAGAGTAGAAAAACAAAGAAAGAGAGAGAAAATTGAAAAAAACCAGGGTTCCCAGATCTGAGGCTTTAGCCTCATTTTGTGGTTTTTGTAGGTCAATGAGGCTAAATTTTCAAAATGAGGCTTTTTGTGGTTTTTTTTTATAAATTTTGAAGCTTTTTGTGGTTTTTTGAGAAATTTTGAAGATTTTTGGGTAAAATTCGTCAGATTTTTTAAATTTTGATTAATTTTGATAAATTGGCATAATGCTTTTGGCCATTTTTGTCGGGGCCAGGCCGTTTTCGTACGGCCGTTTTCGTACGGGGGTCGTTTTCGTACGGCCGTTTTCGTACGGGGGTCGTTTTCGTACGGCCGTTTTCGTACGAGTGGATATCCAAAAAAATATATAAATTTGTAAAAAATTATGCATTTAAACTATACATATTACTAATATTTAATAATCTTTTTTAATGTTTTGACCTAATTAGGTTTTTAATTACTACAAAAGATGAATCAACAGCAAGTATCCGAATGCATTTCGTATTTACAAGCGCACTGAGATTGACGAGGAGCAATTCCTGTTGGCGGACACTGGCGTTTTTCAAATTCGCGGACAGAGTGGCCCCAACGGTAAGACATTTATTATTTCAACCATTAAATTGTGGTCATTTACTGTATTAAGGATTATCATTTTTGGAAGAGTGTCTACGGCGGATTGGACCCACGAGGTGAAAGACATTACGCGGATGGCACATTTGCATTGACGCCGCCGCTTTTCAGCCAAATCTATGTGTTTTTGGCTAAGTGAGTCTATAGAATGTGTTTGATTAGTTTTAAGCTTTTTTAGATGAGATGGTTAGGTTTTTCACATTTGCTACTGCCTTTTAACGTCAAAATGTACTGCCATTTACACGCGCAGGTTGCAGCTTCTTTTGGAACGATGGCCAAACTTCGCGCCGCAGACAATTTCGCTGGACTTCGAGTTGGCGATGGTCGGTGCGGTCCGCACAGTTCTTCCGGCGTGCAGTGTGCGATGCCAATGTCAATCCCGAAAACCTTAATCATTTTCTCGCTGGTATATCCCGAAACTATGAGATGCGGCCTTGTAATGATTTTGTTATTTTCGTATTTTGTTTGGATTCTCAAAAAATTTATGGATGTGAAATAAAATGAAAACTTTTGTTTATATTTATTCTGATGCTTTTTCAATTCGATCTGACCCTTGTACAACATCTCGTACGAAAACGGTCCTCGTACGAAAACGGCCGTACGAAACTGGCCATACGAAAACGACCCGGACCGACTTTTGTCGACAAAACTGTTAACAAATCGTATCAAAATTTTTCCCGGCGGCGCCTATCGGCACCGCCGGCCTACCTTGTTCCCCAAAAGTTTTATAAAAACATATCATTTGAAAATTTTAAGCGTTTTAATAAACTTTATAAAAATGAGGCCCCGAAAGTGGTGCGATAGGCTTCCGGAAAATGACCAATCAATCACTGAGTTTTTTTTGTAGATCGCCCACACTGAGCTTTTTTGTGATTCACCACGGAAAATAAGCATGAAAAAATTCCAAATTTAGGGGCGAAATTTTGTTAAAATTGCTGTTTTCTCTATGGAAATTAGTTAAAGTTAAGTCAAATAATTATACTTACTGATTGCATTTAGAAATGAAGTACATTTAGAAATTTTCAGGATTTAAGGGTCGATTCTCAGGGGTGTATTTTTCCGAAATTTTTTTGGTCGGTTCTTAGGGGGTGTATTTTTCGTTTTTATTGCATTTTTGTTATAAAATTCCCAAAAATCGCGAAATAAAAACGAAAATAAGCATAAAACGCGAAAATAAGTATAAAAATTATTTTAAGGGCGAACCTCTAAAATATGCATTTTTAAGCATGAAACGCCAAAATAAGCATTTCGAAGTTCGAATAAGTGCGTTAAAACAAATTTTTCGAACAAAAAATGGGTTTTTCGTGCATTTCTCGTCGAGTTAAAGCCGCAGAAAAAATAAGCAAAAACTTAAGAATCCGGCCCTAATTCTCTATACTATCTAAAAATGATAATTTATAATTAGGACAAGTTTTTTCGGGGCGAAAAACTATGGGAATCTAAAAAAAGGCAAATTGTTATGAAAAACTATAAAAAGCTGTGCTTTTTTCTATAGAAATAAATTAATCGACGTATTTAATTTATTAAATAAATTATTTCAGAATATTTCATTAGAATATAAATAGAGTTTCTACAATGTTTCTTTAATGTAAATATTAATTTTATTTTTTCAGCTTTTTAAATATTGTAAATTTTATGCTAATCAATAGGAATTATATGGAAATCCATATTTTTTCCTCGACTGTGGGAGGCCTGAAACGCACGAAAAACTTGTTTTAGCTTGGTTTGAAGCTTCTAGGATGGATTTCTATATCCATATTTTCCATATTTCGCGATTTATGTCCATATTTCCATATTTGTCCATATTTTGGCATTTTTATCCATATTTTATGTCCGTATTTTGACATTTTTCCAAAAACCCCTATTAGAACGGCCCCCATCAGGTAAATTGGCCTTTTTGACCCCTAAAAATTGGAAAAAATTTCCGAAAAAGACATTTTTAGCAAAATTTTGTCGAAAATATTGATTTAATTTAGATTTCCTTAAAAATTAGTTAATTTATGCCAAAAATAAGCAAAAAAGCGAAAATTTCGCCTTTCAGGTTGATTTTTCGCTAAAATGAGTAAATTTTAACCTGTATCGTTATTTTTCTTCTAAATTGATTTTAATACAATATGCAGCCATTTTTGTTTGTTTTACTTTGCGTTTAGCAAATTTGAAGAATTTTTGTGAAATCATACTCTAAATTAGGAAAAATAAAATTTTATGTCCATATTTTGAGATTTTCGTAATTTTATGTCGATATTTCACGATTTTTTGTCCATATTTTATGGCCTATTTCTCGATTTTATATCAATATTTTCTACATCCCTGCTATCGGAAAATATTTACTTTGACAAATTTTTTTAAACGAAACACAACAATAAATTTTTTATATATTTATTTCTTGATTATTTTGTCTTCGCCTTTTTCCTAATATTTTTTAAATAATTTTAATCATTTTGAATGGGTTTGATTCATTTCCTTTTTAAGTGCGGGATTCAATATCATATATTAAATTTTATATCATCATAATTTCTTAGTAAATATGTTTTAATTTTTATTTGAACATTTTACCATTCGGAACATTATATAACAATTATCATATTCCTTGGTCAAAATTTTCTAAAGTAAATGTGTGAATTGATAATTAGATTATTCATATTTTTAGAGACACTTAACTTCCTTTCTTTAGATATTTGTTAAATTACCAAAACACCTTTTAATTATTAAATTATATTCTTCTTTAGTTTAGTGTAAAATTTTTATTTAAAAATTTAGTCATAGGTCAAATAATATTTTATTATTTTTTATCAGTTTTATTTCTTTAGCATTATATATTTTTTTATTTTTCTGTTGGTATAATAATTCCATTTGCAGTCATTAAATTATTTTTATTTTTATAAAAAAATTAAAATTACAAAATAATTTGCTTGAACTTTATTTTTCTTCTTGCCAAGCATGTCTTTATTCATATTTTGATATGCACTCTCTTCCTTCGCTTCTGTCAATTGACGGTAAATGAGGTATGTCTTATGAATATTTCTTTTTTAGTGTGATTTATGTTATGTTATGTTTAAATTATTTATTTTAATATATGTTTTGACAAATTATTTTTAAATAATGAAAATCGACAAGAATAAATATTTGTTTTTAAAAGAAGGGATTTATTGAAATGGTTTTAATATCATTTTTATAAATTTTTTTATTGGTTTCTATTCGCTAAAATCTTTTTAAAACAAAAATGAAATACAAAAATCTTGAAAAATTTGGACCCAATAACGATAAAAAATAACTATATAATTGTTGCAAGCTAGTTTACTTTTTTTCGAAAGATTTTCTAATAAATTTTATTCTCTTTTAATTTTTTAGGACATCCTTTGTCCGACTTTAATTTAATTTAACCTTTTTATGAGGTTATATTTTTATTTTTGAGATTGTCATGAAATTTGCTTTGTTTTTGTTAAAGATCGGTAGGTATATATTTAGTTTCCTTTTTCCTCAATTGATAAATAAATCGACCAACCAATTTTTACATTTTAATTTAGGACTGTTTTACAAGAATATTAAAGTATTTTAATTTTTGGTAAATTAAATGAATATATAAGAAGTTTTATGTTGGTTTCACTATGTAATATTTTTCAAATTAATTTGCAATTCTTTGATTTGATCTATTTTCACCCAATTTTTGATAAATTTGATAATAATTTATGCTAGCTCTTTATCTATTGTCTTTATTTCGTCCAAATTTCGTTACCAGTGGCACACGCTCGCTCTCGATTCTGCCGAAATGTGAGAAGTTGAAATATTTCTCAAAAAAAATTTGATAAATTTTTTATATTAATTAATATGTTATATTCGTATTTCATGAATATATATTATGTATATTTGGAGTTTAATTGGCATTATTATTCATTAAAAGGCAATGAAGTTTAATATATTTAAATTATTGAAATTTATTTCATTTTTTTATTTATCATTGAATTAACTTTCTTAAAACATAATTAGAACAAATTAATTATATATTTTTAATATTTAGATTAATTTTATATTGTTAAATCTTACCGATTCCTTTCGTGTTTTTTTTTAATTCAAAAAATAGTTTGACCATTATCAAACAAATTTGAGGCAATGATAATAATATAAAAGTAAATCAAGAATTTCTAAAAAGTATCGTAGTCAAAAATCGGTGCTTAAGTAACGAGAAATATAGTGTCATCCCTACCGAATATTAATATTCATGTATTTCAAATCGTGACCGGAAAATGCGTCAGTGGAAAATGAGTCAGTGGAAAATGCGTCAATAGAAAATGTGTCAATGATACAAATACTTTTAACATTAAGTTTTGTAGTATTGGTATTAAAATATAGAATATAATTCTAAAGAATATGTATTGAATTCGAACCCCGAATCCGTATTCGAACAAAATGTCGAAATTTTTGAAATTAGGGTTTTCTTCAAAATTGGTTTAAATACATGGAAACAAACTGAAACCCATCAATCCCCTTCAGTAAGAAATCATTTATGCCGTTTTTGAACCAAAAATGCTAAGTTCGAAAATTTGGACTTTCAACTTTTTGTTCGAATTCGGGTCCGGGATTCGTAATAGACCGAAATGGATACCGGATCCGTGGTCAATGACCTCCAAAACGTAAGGAACTTGTTTTTATGACAATAAAACATTCACTGACGCATTTTCTACTGCTTTTTAATATTAGTTTTATTGAAGAATTAATTTTTAATCGTTTTTAACTTTATGTAATAACAATTATCATCTGTTAACTAAATCCAACATTGTTAGTATCATTCGGTAGCCCTAAGAGTCATCTATTAGCCTGCAAAATTTCGAAAATTTTCGTTAATGTTCAAGAAAGTTATGGCCAAAAATGACTGAAAATCTGGTTTCGGATCTATGCCTAGGGGCCAAAAGTTCGGGGCCCAACTGAAGTAAACTCATCAAATTTAAATAATTTAAATGTTCATGCTTAAAGGCTTATTAGCTGCTTTTGACCAATTCCCATCAATTGCTGTGGACAATGAATCGGATTGCGCAATATGTCTTGATCAAATCCGTGCCGGAATTCATTCTTTTATAATCTTTGCATTATATACTGTATTTTTGATATTATGTGAGTTTTTAATTTAAGATTTTTTCATTCTGAGCATTTTAATATCTATATTTTATCCTTAGGCAAACTTTTTTAATTATATAGGATTTAAAAATAAAAATAAATTTATTTAGTTTTTAAAAATGAAAAATTATTGTGATTTTTTTAATTAATGTATTCATAAGACGTAATAGTTTATTATATCTATATACAAAATTTATTGACAAATACCGTCTTTTCAAAATTCCTAGGCATTACCGTTCATCCTAAAAATTTAACAAGTCTTTTTTGTGTTTCTTGTATTTGTTTTTTATTTTATCAATTTTTCAAGTAATATAATAAATATTTGTAAGTATAACTTCCTATTCCAACAGTATACAAATAAATAATTGAAATTTTAATTTTGTTTTATTTTTACAGAAATTCATTAATTTTTTTTGAATTAGAATTTACATTAGAATTTAATTATTTTAAAATATTTTTTTTACGTAATTTGGGTTCAGATAATTGCATTAGTAATATTGAAAAAATCCAGCCCATTCAGAGAAATTTTTTTTAATACATCTTAGTCTCGTCTGTTCATATTTTGTTTTAATATTTTTAAATTTAAATTTACCTTAGTGATTTAATTTTATTAATTCATAGTGTAATAAGTTTTTTCTTTATTTTAAGAATACTTTATTATCAGTACCAAATTTTGACCCTTTTTCTATGTCCCGCCTGACCACATAAAATCTAATAGATTTTTGTTCATTTCTGATCTTATTTCTTTCTGTTTTTTTTTAGTTAAATTCATAGGTGAATATAATTTATTTTAATTTGTATGATTTACCAATCTTATGAAATTCTTTTGCAATAAACCTAAATTATTTCGTTTAATGGCATAATTATAATTAAAAGCAAATAAAATTTGTGATTTTATTCTCGGCGTTGTATATCAATTGTTCATATTTTGAAAATTGGCAAAATATTTGTTCACTGTTTAGGGAATCTTTTATCAAGTTGAGTACTATTTTTGTTATTTATTTTTAAATATTTTTCAGGATTTTACTTATAATTTGGATTTCATTGTTCCTGATGGTGTGTGCTCTGTGCATTAATGTGTATGCCTTACAAAGGAGAGGTACCCTAAGTGACGGTGGGACTTCCTAATGAAACTTACAGGGTATGTAGATTACCCCTCCTTTGTATTATAAAATTTTTTTTATTTTTGCTAAATGAAGCTTCTGGCCGAGATATGGTTTTTCTTTTTGGGCATATCAATATCTTTTACAACGTAAAGCCAAGGTGAGCGGCGATGGCCTAGTGGGTATGCCTTCAATTCTTTTTTCTTCTTCTAAAATTCAATTCCCCCACCCTGCAAATAATTGTTTTAGTTCTTTTCCCTATCCAAAATATTTTTAATATCTTATTAACATAATAATTGGTCTTAATATTTTTTAATTTTTATTTTAAATGTTAGAATAAAATTTTGAAAAATTGAAAAATACTCCCAAAAAACCAAAAAGTTCTCTGCTTGCAATTTAAAAAATAATTTTATCTGAAAAAGACCAATTTATCCTCGAACAGCTTAAATGTATTTGTTTTTAACAAATATTTTCGAACATATTTTGGCATATTTTTGGGTTTTAGCACATTTTCAAAATTTTTCAAATAAAAATTTCCTCTCTAATAATTATCAGATTCTCATAATGTCAATATTTATTAAAATTATGTTGTATGGAATTTTGTAAGTCACTAAATTTATTGCAAAGTTTTCATTTTATTTATTTTTATATATTCATAAAAATAAAATTACTCATATTTCTTTCTGTTTTAATTTTATTTTTTCATCATTTTGTCTATTAAAGCTAATTTTATAGTAATTCGAAAAATCAATGTTAGGGTCAGGCAAAAAACGATACATTAGAATACAGTTCAGCAAATTAAACTGGTCGGAAATATAAAAATAGTAATTTTTATATAAATTTATTATATTTAATAATCATTTTTTATCATAAGTTGCATATTTTAGGAAAATGATCTTTAATAATCTAAGATCATTTTTACTTTTTATTTTTTAATTATTTTGTTTTTATTAATTAACAGTTATATGTTTTTTGCCTCACATCTACTTCTTGAGATAATAGATACAAAGGTTTGTGAATACAATTGTCTCTATAAAAAAAATATTTATCAACATGAATTTCGAGAAATATAATTTAACAATGTTTTTAATTTTTGTTTTTTAAAATTAAATATGCTGAAAACAATATTTTTAGAAGCTTTATTAAGCAATATAATTTTTGTTTTTTTCGATATACAAACTTGGCCTATAAATGAATAAACAACATACGATTCATAGGCATTCTTTTTTAAACACAGTGTAGCAAATTGTTTGATAGAGGATAATATATTTTTTATAAAATAATTTTAATTTAAATTGCTTTTTGTTCTTATCCGAATATTTTCTAATTTAAAATCTTATTATTGAGTTTTTATTTATTTCGTAATATGAAATTTTATCATTAATCAAATAATAGAATATTTTCAGAATGTTTATAAGCGGAATTGAAAATTTTAAAGAAAATATATTTTATATCATACTAAAAATAAAAATAATGAATATATTTTTAAAGAAAGTTCATTAAATAAATTTTATTTTCAGATATTTGAAAATAAAAATAAAAATTTTAATTTTATATTATGGTTTTCAAGTAACGGCGCGGTAAGAAATGTTTAAATAATTTGTTTATGCCAAATTTCTTTATATATAAAAATAAAAAATGTCCTTTCATAATCAATTAATTAATTTTTATTTTCTTGTATTTTTATATTTATTTGAAATTTTAATAGTATATTCGTGTTATTGTTGAACTTTGAAAATTGAATAAGTCATTTTTATTATAAACTAGCTTAGAAAATTTACAATCAACTTATTTATTTATTTTAATGTTTTTGTTTTATTTATGAGTCTTTGCATTTACAGATTTGAATTTATTCAATAGATGTAAAATATTTTATGATGCTTAATTCCCTTACAGAAGGCATATTTTATTTTCGATATTTTCATTTGTTTCAATAAGTATTAATTGTTTTAGTTTCATTGCTAATATTCATTATTTAAACCGTTTACTATAACATTTTTAAACCATTTTTAATCAGCTAACTTAGAACAAAAATGGTTGGTTCTAATAAATATGATAATTCAAAAAAAATATTAAAAATATACAAAAAAACTAAAACAAATTCTTGGAAAAAAATAAATTAATAAATGAAGAATGAAAATTTTAAACAATAATAATATCAAATAATAAAAGCAATTATTATTGTCAATTAATAAGCAAAAATAAACAAACTTAAAGTCTTTTTAGTTAAATGGATTGGATATGCAAACAAGGATTTAAAAAATATTGTCTCAAAATAAATTAATAAAAAATAAACTCTTTTTAAACATTCCATAAATTCAGCACATTCATTCGGGAGCCGGAAAACGCGACACCGGTAAATACGACGGCGGAGATATTTTGTTAAGAGTGGGTAAGTTGATTTGTAAGATAATAAAGGGAAAATGGGCGCAGGTTCAAGTCCGTTCAACGGCAATGAATTTTTTAAAATTATTTTTGAAACAATTGAATATTCTTGGTATGATTCGAAGTTTCTTGATGAAGAGAAGCTTTTTAAAGCAAATTTAAATTCAAAAATAATATTTTTTAAAATCTAAGTTCGGTGTCGTATTTTCTTAGAGTCGCATTTTCTTGAAACAGAAAACTTTCTCTCGGTATCTGATGTTCCGCCGGTGTCGCATATTCCAGTGTCGTATTTACCGGTGTCACATTTTCAGGGAGCCATTCATTCTGTTGAAATTTATTTAGTGGAAAAATTATTTTTTTTATTTTGGTTTTATTTTTTATCTATTTTATTTCTTTGCTAATTATGAATTAAATAATTTGGTTTAATTTAATTTATAATTATATTTTTATCAATTTGATTTTTGGTGTTTGAACAAAACAATTATATAAATATTTTTTAATAATTTTTTAAATTTTTTAACTATTCCGGCTCCAAGTTTTTAAACCTATTCCGGGTCAAACTTATTAAACCTATTCCGTGTCAAACTTTTTAAACATATTCCAGGTCCAACTTTTTAAACATATTCCAGGTCCAACTTTTTAAACATATTCCAGTTCCAACTTTTTAAACCTATTCCGGGTCAAACTTTTTAAACCTATTCCAGGTCCAAGTTTTTAAACCTTTTCCGAGTCAAACTTTTTAAACCTATTCCGGGTCCAAGTTTTTAAACCTATTCCGGGTCAAACTTTTTAAACATATTCCAGGTCCAACTTTTTAAATTTATTCCGGCTCCAAGTCAAAGAAAGATAGAATTGAAATAATTCTATTAAAAATAAATAATACGTCTTTTTCCGAACGAATTTTTGGTAAATATCGGTCATATGGCCCGGGCCCAAAATGGCCGAAATATATACCAATCGATAGCTTTCGGTCTGAAATGGAAGAATCCGAAAGAATTTTATTGCGGCAAGCAATCCATGAAGAGTTAACATATTTAACACAAATTTATATCCATGCTCATCAAAAATTAATGAATTTCCAAACTGCAAAAAATAAAGGAATTATGCCAAAATTATAATGCCACAGAGAAAATGAGTGGAAACAAATGAGCATTTATAAATTTATGAAAGGGAAAAATTTAAAAAAAATCCAAAATATACAGAAGAAAATACATATTTAGACTTTTTTTAATCCAGTATATTGCATAAAATTCTACCAATTATATATAAAAAATAAAGAATTTCACACTACTCAGTGTAAAAGTTAAATGATAGTGCAGAAAAGATAAACTTATTTATCTCAAGCATTATACCAAAAGCACACAAAATTTCTTTTTAATCAAAAGAACAAAGTTTATATATTATAAAAAATAAATGCAAAATTCGATAATAACTAACATTGCGAATCAAACAGAAATTTTGTCCCACAGTCTGGAACAAGTAAAAAAATTTGAATAACTAAAACAACTACTGAAAACCAATTAAAAAAGTTATGTGCAAAATAATTTTATTCTTGAAACAATTCAGAATAAATTAATATGCATCAAGCAAAACACAGTGCCTAGCAAGAAGTTACCACGAGCCATGACAATTGTGCAAGAAAAAATAATGCTTAATTTTTAAAAATCATAGCAAAATTTTTAAATATAAAACATTGAAAATAAAAAGAAATAAAGTAATAAAATGTTTTAAAAGTGGTCTTGAAAATTCCGAATTTAATTAAACTGGGTAAATCGACCACGCTGAGTTCAAATATGGCTTTAGATTTGATCTATTAATTCCCCCTGAGCCTGTACATTTATTTGCGTAGTTTTGTATAGTAGTTTTAAGAATATATTATAACAGTTTTTTATTGTTACCTTTTAATATTTATGTTTAGTTTTTTAATTTTTATTTCTTCTTGTTTTCTAATATACTTTACGCAACAATCAATCTTATTCTATTAAAAATTTTTTGTTATGTTTCAAAGCGAGTTTTGTCCTTCTTTACTTTTATCAAATATTTCTTATAGCATTTTTAGTTTTTTTTTGATTATTGTAATATTAATTTATTTGATAGACTTTCATATGAATTTAATATTGGCTCTGCTTTATCTTTCTTTCGTGGTCAACCAAACGTTTTTCGGATGAAATTTAAAGCGCCTTTTTGGAAAGATAGAGATGGACGCTGATGGTTTAAATTGTTTGTAGCATTTATGCGCAAATCAGTGTATTGTCTCTAGCAGCACAAGTGGAGTAAGTTAGTAAATTTTTTTACATATTTATTATTGTTAAGTTTATCTCTGGAACTCTCTTATAAATTGGCAAAATGCTTTAAAATTTATTAAATAACACGTTCTTTTAACAATTAATTAATAGGTTTGGCTTCAAAAAATATAGTAATTTTTTGACCAATTTTTTTCATACTATTTATTTTTTCTATTTATATTGTTTATTGTGCGAACAATTGTGTCCACAGACAACAAGTAGTATATGTGTAGGTTTTCATTATTTATTTATAATAACAATTTAAATCACTGCTTTGGGTTTTAATTATTTATGTTTAATAATATTTGTATTCTTCTAAAATTCAATTTATAATTAATAATATAACCAAAAAAAATAAGCTTTTTAAGTTTCCCACAGGTGTATGTCCATTTTTATTCTTGCTTTTATATATCGATATGAGAGTTGCGTTTATAGTGTAATTTGACTAGCTTTCTAAAATCCGTATTAATTTAGGAGATTTAAACTTTCATTAAATACTTATTTTCTAATACATAAATGCGTATTTTATGAGTAGCGTAAGAGTCACTTTTGTTTTTATTATAAAATTATGTTTAAAATTCATAAATTTCTTAATAAAAAAAATTATAACTAAAAATTTTTAAACAAAAAATTTGTTGACTTTAATAATTTATTAATTTTGAATTTTTCGGACTCAGCGTATGGATTTACCCAGTTTAATTTAAAACTTCCAATGTTACTTATAAATGTAATTGGTGGTCTTGGAAAATGCCGATTTTGGAGACCACTATCAGACTCGGTCCTCCAATAATTCATTTATTAGTCACTAAAATTTGAGTCTTATTATTTTTTATAGCCCTAACTTTTCTCTATTTACTCATGTTTTCTTTTTTTCTTATCTATTTTCATTTTCCTGAAATCGGCCATCAAACATACCTACCCCGAAAATGACCATTTTTACTTAATCAACTATAACTCCTTAAATACTTTACCTTTGGGATTGATGATATACCTGATAAATAGCAAGCTCAATATCAATAAGGATGGCAGATGTTTTGAATCCTGATTATGTTTTGTTCAATTTAAAAATAATAAAATCTCTAACAATTTTTGGGGACAAAATTTATGTTACACCATAAGTAATATGCAAAATCTTAACAAGATTCAGTTAATATTCAAATTTTTCTCTCGGCGGTTTCTTATTCTCTTAAAAAAAATTGACTCAAAAGTGTATCTGTTCTTATTTCTAAGAAATGTTCTGATTTGGAGGGTCCAAATTTTAGAAAATTAAAATGTTATTTTTTCTAAGAAATATTCTGGTTTGGGGTAGTGCCTTATTTATTATAAGAGGAAATTTCTGAAAAATTTGGCTAATTCCTAACAAAATTCATTAAAAATTCTTAAAAATTTCCCCCAGCTTTATCCAAACTACTTAAAATAGGCGACAGGGATTAATTAGAAATGTTGAGAGAAAAAAATATCGCAAAAAAAAAGGATAAAAAAACAAAAATAAATCTATCCAATTTAAAGCATACTTTGAATATAAAATATTTTCACTGAAACAAATTTTAAACAAATAATTAATATTTGAAAAAAATGGAACGGAAAAGTACAAATAACAAATCAAAATGAAGCAACAATAATTAAATTTAAATTGAAAAATAACATAATCTCTTTTAAAAAATTTGTTCCATCAGATATTTTTTGATTTAAAAAAGATTTAAATATTACTTGATTGCGAATGTATAATATAGATAATTTTGTTCGAAGTGATGGTTACAATAATTTAAAGAAAAAAGGAATTTTTAAATTATTAGCAAATTTTGTCTTTTTTGGATGTCCAGACATTCGAGCTTCACTCATCACAATCAATGCTTGGTTATTTGATAAAATCGGTTGTTTTAGCAATTTTTTGAAATAACATGGCATAAGTTTGCTTAAAAATAACGAAATTTTGTATTCTTTCAAAAGCCCAGCTTTTTCTTTATTATCAAATAAATTTCAAATAAAATTATCAAATTTATTATAAGTTATGGCCGAAATAGTATTTATTTTCATATTACTTTTTTCATAGTCAAAACAAAATATAAATAACATAAACTGAATACATGCTTTAACCTAATACTTACTAGATTTATTTATTGTACAAACTATTGGAAAAATAATAAATTCAATAAAATACTAAATATTGAAAAATTGTTAAACAAAAAAACTTTAAAATTATATAGAAGTACAAGTTGCAAAATTGGCTTAAAACGGAGAACTCTCAAATAACATGAAAAAATAAATTAAAAAACAAATAATTAAAACAGAAATAAAGCAGCTTTGCAAAAACTATTTTTAATTTACTATGATCTTGTTTTCTCTAAGGCTTATTGGAAAAAAATCAGGATTTAATATTATAAATTATAATGTTTTAAATGCCTTTTATTTATATAGTGTATTTAAACATACATTATATTGCTACTTGCGCATTTAACACTTAATTATTTTATATTTAATCGATACCGAATTTAAGAAATAAAGTTTTTAATTAGAACTTATTTATAAATTTAAATTCAATTTTTTATGCATTATTTTTACACCCTCTTTGATAAAGTAATTGTTTTTAAATTGTTTTAAATATAATTAATTTTTGCTAACAATTTATTAATTGCTGGAGACTAAATTGTGTAATATTTTTTAAAAAATCAGATTCAACTAGAAACCAATTTACTAATTTAAATTTTAAATTAACTTCTTTCCATTTCTATTTTTTTCTTCATACATTCATTAACTTAGTAAAATATTTATTATCACGCAGGGAAAACCTCAGAGGAGGAAAAAAGGCCGGCGCCTTAATTGATTATTTTTATGAATTTTATTAAGGAGATTAATTTTTGATAAAAAATTATTTGTATTTGTTTTGTTTGATTTTTTAATCATATTAATTTTGAATTTAAAAAAATTATAAAATTCATCATATCACCATAGCTTTTGTATATCGTTATTTCATGAGTTGCACTATAAAACAAATATTTATATTTATTTTTTAATTTCTATTTTTCAGTAAATTTTTAATTTTATTAAATCTTATTCTAATTATTCAAATTATTTTGTTAATGTTTAAAGCAGGATTTAATTTTAAGAAACCATAAACAATCAACTATTTAAAAGCAATAAGATGGAATAGTTTTTAAACTTATTAATTTCATAATTTATGTTATATGTATTAAATTGTCGATTGTAAAAATTATTTAGCAAAAAATGTTTTACCATAGTCATTTATTTCTTGATCATATTTTTTGGTTAAATGTTTAGCTATAGCTAATAATTTTTAATCGCATGAATCAACGGCGTCTTGTCGTACACGTCAGTAAGGTTTATATCGACTCCACAGGTGACAACAGTATATGTTACACTGAATTAAATTGTAAACTTAAGAGATACTAAAGCTAAACGATGAGGAATAATTCTGTAGAGTTGATTCTTCATGTATTATTTTACGAAATGAAGGAGATTAAGTTAAGTAAAGGATTTAAATTATAAAAGCATAATTTTCTAATTAGTTTTTAACATTTTGTTTTTCTATTTATAAAATATTATTAAAAATATTTGTTTCAATAAATGATTATTTTTTCTTCAAATAAATAAAATAATTTTGACAATGCAATAATATTAGAGTTTTTCACAAAGAATGCAAATTTGGGGCTTCACAAAAAGTGCAAAAATCAATTGATTTTTCCTATTATTTTTTATCAATTATTTAAATTATCTACATGTTATAATTTAGTTAAATAATGCTTAAATACATTTAAATTTTATTGGATTTAGAATAAAAAATAATCAAAATTTCTTAATAATTAAATAAAATCATTAGCCAGATTAATTTTAATTTTTTTTAAATTTTAAAGTTGAATTAGAATTAACTAAAATTGATGATGAACTCAAAATATAAAATGGAAATAATTATAAGATAATGAATCGCTTCAACTCAAGCTACATAAATTAATTGGATCAAGGTCTTTAGGATTTATTTTGTAAAATAGTAAGCACCAGTTAAGCTTCAAAGTTTAAAAAAATTCAAAGTACCTACAATAATAGTAAAAAAAAAGAAGATAATTTGGCTAAAATTTTTTTAATATTTCGTAAATTTTAATATTCTCATATTCGAAATACAACATAAGTTTTAGAAGAATACGTATATAAGCATTAATGAAATTTTATCATATTTAAAATTAAAAAAGTTGATAAAAAAAAACATTGAAAAAATCAACCTTTTGGTCCGCCACCCGTCCCCGGGGGCGAGACTTTTCGATTTTTCACCTAAAATTAATTATCTCTCTCTATAAAATTTTTATAAAATTTTAGAAATGTTTTTGTATTTAATATTTTCTTGCCTATAACTGAACCATTCAAATTATTATATCATATTTTCTTATTTTTATAATACAATAAAGATGAAATTAATAATTCTTTTAAAAAATTTGCTATTTTCGTTTTGCTTATGATTTTATAGAATTCTTTTAATTCATCAAATAAACCTAAATAATTATTTTGATTATTTGCACATTTTTCATCATAATTAAAAGAAGCTGAATTAATTAGGGTTTTTAAATTTTTGGCTAAATTTCCTATTTTATTGAGAAAATGTGCGATTCTTTTAAAATTACTTTTCCATTTGGTTTTAACTAATTTTATCCTCATGTATTGTATTGTTTAAAAAGTTTACATTTTATGATGTAGAAGAAGCCCTATTGGTTTTATAAGTATGAATATTTATTTGCTTATTTTAAGAATTCTGTCTCCGATTATATGATTTTTACTTCTCACTCTTTGGA
>SIJG01000230.1:0-19183 GCA_023374025.1 Heterodera schachtii
TTATTTTTTATAATTTATTGCATTATATTATTTGAATAGATGTAAAAAAAACTTTTTTATTATTTGTTTTTTTATATGGATATACGAATAAAATTTAATTGATTTTTCTAAGTTTTTAGTTGAATTTTCATATTTAGTATTAAATGTTGAACATTTATTTTATTAGTCAATAGAGGTTTTAATTTCGTTAATTTTCTTTAAATAAAAATTTAATGTATTTCAAATTTTCAACTTAGCTGGTTGCTGTCAGTCTTCATTTCCATCGAATTGTTTTTTTTTTTTTTGATTATTTTATTATTATAAATTAATTTATTTTTAGTTGTCTAATGAGACATTAATTTAATAAATAAATTAACATTTAATATTTTAATAACCTTGTTGGGGAATTGCAGTTGGCGGTTAGTTTGTGAAGAAACGGTTTTTTTAAATTCTTCTAGATCAGTCAAGGTTATTACTATATATTTTATTAATCTAATAAGTTCATTTAAGTTATGTTTAATTCATTTACGCTTAAAGTAAACAATCAGAATTATTTATGTAAATTTATTTGTCGTTGCATTAATTGCTTTATGATTTTATGAAGTTAAAAATTTTTTAAATGACGATTAATTAATCTGCAAATTATTCAGTAACAATCGGGCTAATATGAACCCCGTACAAGAAGCAGGTGGTTTCTTTCTTTATTTATAATAGTTTTAATTGTACTGATTTGTTTATCAGTTATTAAAAGGAAATTTTCATTTTTTTGAATTAAATTATCAACAATTAATCTTTAATATTTTATGACGTTTCGTATTTGGAGAAATTACGCAAATATGAATTTGCTTCCCAATGACAAACCAATTTCACGGCGTGGAACTATGCAAATAGGCAACTTAATAATTTTTTTCTATATTCTTAATTTTTTTTTCTAAAATTTGCTTCTCAGTTTTAAACTTTCTTTTCGAATTTTGCTGATAATTTATAATTAAATTTTCTCCACTCGTTTTTAAAACAAAAATAAAAAAAAACTGGTTTTCAAACACTGATCATAACTATTTTAGAAGATAATGGAATTTTTTGGATTTTGCAGACTAAAGACTAATAAAACTCATAGGCCTATTGAATAATAATAGATTGGTTCATTTTGACTACAATCAAAGGTATTATATTTAAAAAACGTTGAAATGGGGAAAAATTTAAACTTTACAGAAAAAATTATTTGGTATCATTGGATATTTATAATTTTTCATTTCTTTCTAATCATTAAATGCAAAAATCTCACAAAATCAGTGCAACACACATAAAAAAAATTTTCATTACAAACTCAATTCATTTTTTAGACAAAACATTTAAATATTTTAAAATTTATATGTAAATTTATTTTAAAAGAATTTTTTTATTCATTCAATATTTTTCCTTTCCAAAATAATAATCTTTTTAAAAAATATAACTGAAAGAATTGCTAAAGATGATTTTAAAAATCTTTTCTGCGACTTTAATAAATTTTTTAAATCAATTTTAAGTTAAGGATAAAATTTTTAACTATTAGCTTTTCATTCTTAGTATATATTATTTTTAAAACCTATCAAAAAAGTATTTTTCGTTATAAATAAATTTTTTTTTATTACTTTTTAGCTGTCCATTTAAAGATGTTATTTTGATTTTTTTATTAACACTTGTTAATTTAGGTTTTAATTCATTTACGAAAAAGTTTTGATCTTGCTTATTAAATCTTGCAATTCATTCAATTTCATGTTTATGTGTTAAGAATTTTTATAAAAGTTATTAATTAATTATTACATTTGAGTTTTATTTTTAAGTTTAATAATTTTAGCTTTTATTTAAGGAAGTTTTACGTTTTAATTTGAAAAAATATTTTTAATTACTATATTAATTTTAAATAAAAATATTTTTTGTTATTTCCGTAAACATTTAATATTAATTAAAAAATTCGTACTATATTTTGTTTTTTAAATTTAATTTTAAAATTTGTGCTCAATTTGAAAAAATATTCAATGGTTATCTGTTTGGTATGGGTTTTATGAATGAAAAATTATTTGTGATAGGATCCGGTTATTATTTGATTTTGCAATTCCGATAAACCGGTTGTCATTTTTTTAAATAAGATAATGGTTGAATTATTTTTATGAACTACTATTTTGTTTTGTGTACATCGATGTGCAAATGAATTTTTTTATTTGTTTGTTTTATCAACTTTTTTAAAATTTTCTTTTGAAGGTATCAATTGTCACTTTAATAATCTTTTCCAGTTAATAAAATATTTGTTATTTAAATTTTTTCAAATAAAAATTAAATATTCAATTTTATTTGCAAAAGGGATAATAATATTAATAGAAGAATATTAGAATGAAAAAAATTTAATAAGCAAATTCTTTCATTTTTTACTGAACAATGTTATTTGAATTGGCCCTAGAGAGATTTTCGAGAAAAGGGACATTTTCAGAATTTTTTACATATAGTTTGAGAATTTTTAAAGTTTTGGTATATGAGGTCTATATATGATACAATATTCAAAATATTTTTTTTGAAATTGATCTCTCTTTCAAAAAGTTATACTACCAAAATGCTTTTTAGAGCATGCTGAATCAACAATTTATGATGAATCGTAGAATTTTTTTAAACAAATCTGAATATACCATGATATATGCAAAATAGCACTAAAAATAAAAGCATAATTCTTTTTGTTCTTTACTGAAGATCTAAATTAGTTAAAAATTTTCGAAATATTGCGTTGAAGTCGATTTTAGAAAATCATAAAACTCGTAGGCTAATAACCAAAATCAGAAACTTCGCCTAATCGAATGATATAGCCAAATATACAAAGTTTTATTTAAGCAAGTATAAAAAATCCATAAACAATTAAGTTCTCGCTATGACAAAAAAAAAAGCTCAAATTATCACATTGGATTAAAATATTGACTAAAAACTGCCAAAAAATAATATTTTTAAACCCTCTCAAATTTTAAAAATTTATATATTAAATATTTGCTTAAAAAGAAAAATAAAATTCTATTTAGAGTTATTTTTTTAGCTTTCGATTGTAAATCTTACTAAAATTCTGAGCAGCATAAATAAAAATTAATTTTCTATAAAAATGAAGTTTAACAATAGTAATTGCTCATATTTCTTTTACGCGAATATTTTAATTATTTAATTTAATTTCTATGTTAAATAAATTTATAGCAAAAAGCAGTTTTTTAATTTTCTTATTTTGTTATAGTTATTTTTTAACTGGTATTTTTACAAAATAGAGTTTTCTTTCTCAATTATTACATTAATAAACTTGACTTGATGTCTTAGCAGGAATTGATAGGTTGAGAAGTTGGCGTTGATATATTTGTACAATAATTTTAGATAAAAATTCTAGTCAGTAAATCTATGCAGGAAACAATGTTGATTAAAAATATTTTCTTTCTTTTGAAAACATGGTTGTTTTATTTTTATATATTTTTATACTAGTGTAATATTTTAACAAATTAGCAAGGAAATAAAATATAAAATTTTTTTTTTCTATAAAATTTTAATTTTTTTTTATTTGTTAATTTTTCATATAAATTAATATTTTCAAAATTTCCCATGTTTTTATTCCCTTTTATCGATTTTTAAATTTTTTTAAAGTTTCAAGAAAAATAATTTATGTATTTAATAAATTATTTTAATTTTATTTCAATTTTATAATAATAATTTTTTATTTGTTGTTGGTATAAAAATAAATAATTAATTTTTACTTCATTGATTTCTCAAGTTCGTTTCTCAAGTTTCTAGAAAATTTTGTGCCCCATATTTAATGTTTATTTTGAAATTTATTTACCCTATTATATTTTTAATTTGAATTGTGGAGTCATTTAAAATAGTTTATTAACAATACTTTTGAAATCTTATATACTTTTTATCATTTTATTTTTTGTTTAAATTTGATTTATTTAAATTTATTAAAATTAATATGCTCATTATTTATTTTGTTTTTCATTTAAATAAAGAATTCTCATCTTTTATGAAATTAGTTTATGAGAGTGGCTAATTAAGCATCGTCATCAATTTTATATTTCCAGTTGAAAAATCTTTTTATTTTTACCAAAGTTTTTTCATAACGGTTTACCAACCATTTAAATTCTTATTTGTCTTGTAATATTCATTTTTATTTATTTAATAAGTGAATTCACGATTCGAATAAAGGAATGTTCGCTTTTTATTCGTCGTTATAATTAATTAAGTTGAATATTAATTACTTTAGTTCACTTGTACTTAGTGTGATAATTTAAAATTTAAAAAAAATGAAAAACATTTTTACTTAAGTGACACAAAAGAGAAAATAAATCTTCACTTTTTTATGCTTATTTGTAGTCAGTAAATCATGTAATGAAAAGGTTAACCGAAATGCTCCTTTTTATTTTTAATTTGAGTTTCCAATGAAAAATAATAAAAATTGTAATGTTTTATGAATTTTTAGTGCTTTTTTTATTCGTTAGTTATCATGTGGGTTTGCTAACAATGCAATTTTTTTTTACAACTTTATTGTTTTATAATAAAAAATGCAGATGAATTTGGCGAATTAATAAATATGGATTTTTTTGCTGAACGCGAAAAGGGGAAATTATTGTGAAAATGGCTTTGGGAGGAGAGGACGGAATGACCACATAAGTGGAGGAGTGCCACAGAAGCGATGCGATGTGTTCGCGTCATTTTCTATTGATTCACAAAGAAATGTTTGAGAAAAGAAGAGAGAAATGGGGCAACGCAAAGAAATAGAGGAAATTTGAAGATAATTTACACATGTCGAATTGAAAAAAGAAAAGCATAAATACGACACCAAAATGAAAAGATTCTAACTTTATCAGATTTATCCTGATTTCGATGTTCGACCCAATTTTTATTTATTCGCTAAATTTTCAGTTAATTTTTTTGTTGGATTATGTTACAAATAAAATTAGATACGGGGGGATAAATGGGGAAGAGGGGATTATTTTTCGACAGATTTCGTTACTGGTTAATTTTTTAAATTTTTTTGAACATTTCGTCAAAAAATGTAATTGCGTCAAACAAAAAATATTTTTTATTGCAGTTTTGTTAATGAATTTGTGAATTTTATCATCAAAAATTTGAAAAATGTCAAATATTTACAAAATTTTGAGAAAACCCTTCAGAAACTAACGTAGGCTTATTGTGCCTCTAAGATTGTCTTATTTTAATAATTTTAGAAATAATGACCATTTTTCTTCGAAAAATTTAATTGTTTAATATGAGTTTCATTTGAAAGTAGCCTTAATGCTTTGCTTCTTATGAGCAGTAGTTTTCTTGTCCGTTTGCGGACCAATTTTGGATAATAATTATACTTTTTTCTCAACCAATTGTTTCTAAATTTCCTGATAAGTTCTTTACCCTTTATTTTTTTTGTTATATAAAATGTAATACATAAATACCAGCACTGATTATTAGCAAAAAAAAAAACTTTTTGTTGAAAAAAAACTTCTCTAAAATAGAAAAAAAGAGTAAAAAGATTATTTAATTTTGTATTTTCGATGCTTATCATCATCTTCATCATTTTTTTGCCAGTTAACAACATTTTATAAAATCATGAGCAGCAGGAGTAATTTGTATGGTCCCATAATAATTGTTTTCAAACTTCAATTTTTGTTCAAATTATTTTAAAAATTATAAAAGGAGAGGTTCGGCAGTGAATGGACACAGGCAATGTCGGATAAAATTCATAAGTTTTGGATTAAATTATTAATATTTTGACGAAAAAATGCGACTTTTTAGATTTTACATTTTTTAAGTCTAAAGAATTTGGTGGTCCGGAGGTGCCGGTAAGCGCCAAAATTTTAAAGCGATTTTTTTACCATCATTAAGTTGATTAAAAATAATTATTATTTTTAATTAATTCAAAAAATACAATATCCCGGCCTTGTCGGCCAATCTGTGCAATTTAGGACCTCCGAATTGCCAATGTTTTATTTGCTTACATGTAATTTTTTAATTTTTTCAAATTCGAAGATAAAAATTAAAAAAAAATCATTAGATTGACAAAAGAGTTTCATTTGGCATCTTCTGGTGAAGAAAATTATGTCAAAAAACTCTTAAATTAATCATTTGCAATAAATTTTTTGACTTTAAAAAAACAAAGTATTAAAAAGAAAAAATGTAAATTTAAGCATTGATGCTTATTTTAGAAGGTTCTTTATTTGCATCAAATCTTAAAAATTATGAATAGAGAACATTTTTTTATATTAATATTTTACAATTAAATAAATAATATAATTTTAATAGTTATTTATATAAATTCACTCTTTGTATTCATTTTTTCTCTACCCTTTATCATTAATTTTATCATGTGATAATATCGCATAGTTTTATCCGGTTTTTTAGCTGTTACTTATATTAACGTTGGATCAATCGAATAGGCGATGCTAGATTATTATTTTATATGATTCTTATTTATGTCAAGTTTAGAAATATTTTTTATTTGAATTTTTTAAATGATTATTTTCTTTTATTTAAATGATTGAACTATTATAATAAAACCTTAATGTTTATATATTTGAAATATTAATTTATTTATTTTGCTAATTTGTCTGTATTCTTATTTTTTGTTTTAATTTTTGGCCACTTATTATTATTTTCTCATGTTATGATGTCGCATTGAATTATCTGGCTCTTTTTTCGCCTTGAATTATGCTATTATTTTTTCATTATTTTAAACGAAGGATTAATTTATCTAAAAATTATTGGTTGTTCTTAATTTATTTCATTTTGTAATCATATAAATTTTATTATTATTTATGTTTAGAGCCCGGAATTTTGAAAATGCCAGGACCGGGCCCGGGCTCGGGCTTAGACATTGGCCGGGCCCGGGCCGCCCGGTCAAAAAAAGCCCGTTTAAACGGGCGGCCCGGGCCCGGTCCAAAATTTTGGCCGGGCGCCCGCCGGGCCCTGACTTTTTTCACAATTTTTGGAATTTTGATTAAAAAAAATCGAAAAAAATTATAATCTTATTTTAGCTTAGAATTAAATCAAGACAGGTAAATCCTCCTTTTTTACTTTTCAAAACCCTTTTTTTACGGCGCATTTTTTCAAAAAATTTTTGTGAGTGATTTGTTAACAGATTTACACCAAAAAAATGATAAAGTTTTGCGATTTTGACCCAATTTTTAAGAGAATAACGATTTTTATGGGCCGGCGGGAAAATTTTTTATAGATTTTTATATTCATATTAAGCAATTCTCACCAACAAATTGCTATATAAGATTTAGATTGTATTTTTTTGGTGGATTTTATGATCTTTTTAATATTTCAAATCGTATAAATTTTCAAAAATTCCGAAATTCCATCTTCAAAATTTTAAATAATAGACATTTCGCCAAAAAATTATTAATTATTTTCAAATTTTGGGCAGTTTCGCTGGTGAAATTTAAGCCCGTTTTAGCCCGGTCAAAATGACCGGTCCCGGGCTCGGGCTTCGACAATTGGCCGGGCCCGGGCCGCCCGGTCAAAAAAAGCCCGTTTTACCGGGCGTCCCGGGCCCGTTTTTTTCCAAAAATAAACGGGCCCGGGCCCGGGCGGCCCGGCAAAAGCCCGGCGGGCGCCCGGGCCCGTCCGGGCTCTATTTATGTTCTTTTTCTTTTTTTATCTGATACATTTTCAATTTATAAATATTTTTAATATTAATATTAAATATGTTTTAGAAATTTAAATATTTGTTTTCATGATTTAATTTAAATTTAATAGACTAGTTATCTTCATTTCACAACATTTTATAATGTTTTCAACAGAAAAACTTTTTCCAGTAGGATTTTAATTTATATTATTGCATTATTTTTTATTATTCTGGTATTAATATACAAGTATGATTTGTTTATATAGATTTTGTAGATCTTTTATCTAAATTTATGCAATTAAACTTTTTCTATTTTAAATGGTTTAACGCTTCTTTCTCATTTTTGCTTTCACATTTTGCAACATAAAAAATTAATGCCTACCGAGAAGCACAACATGCAATGTCGTTTCCATTAAAATTTATGGTTAGTTTTTCATAAATATTTCTAAATCATTCAGTATGTTGTTTGTTTACGCAAAATATGTTATTATCATCTTATGTTTTTATTTAAAAAATACTGATTAATTTGTCTTGGATAATTCTGCTGATCCTTCAATGTTCCTTTTTAAATCAAAAAATTTTATTAAAATTTATTTTTATTTTATTTAAACATTTTTAAACATTGGTATCAAGACTATAATTTTAAATTATTATTTTATATTATTTTTCTTTAATTGTGTTTTAAATTTTTATGTTTATTTTTAGAAAGTCTGAACAATTTTTAACAGGAATTTATTTTAATAAGCTAAGTTATATCAAATTTTAAAATAATTTACTTCATCTTTAACTTTAATAATTTATATATGCTTTGGGTAAAGAATAGTTTTTGTATTTTTTATTTTGTGTTTGAATTTCCTAGCCTTATTTAAAAAATTATTTTAATAATCTCACTTTTACATGTTCAGCTGCCTATTATTGATAACGGAAAACCCAACTCGTACAAGGCCAACTCGTACTAAATTACCTAACGCGTACTGTGTTTCCAAACTCGTACTGCGCAACAAAAAAAATTTTATTACAAATTTCACTATTTTCATTGAATTACTTTATTCATTAGATTTTTGTCTATTTACCTAACACTAGATTATAATATGACATACTTTATTCAATGACTCAAAATTAAATATTTTTTGTTCATTCAGATATCCAAATTTTAGTCAACCATCTGAACAAGCGAAAAACCAAAGAATACAGGTTTTTTGAGTTTTGTCAAAACTTTTCAAATGGAAAATACCCATCGATTTAGCCGTAGTTAGTCAGTATAATAACAATTCCTTGAAAAGTTTCATTTTTATTAATATATTAAAAGTATCATTTAATAAATATTTAAGCATCGATGTTTAATCAATATTGATATTAGACGGAATTTATGGAATTTTTGGTTCATAGATTTTGATTTGTTTTATTTTCATATAAGCTGTTATTCATTATTTAATATGATTTATTAATTAATTAAAACTTATTTTCAACTTAGATTTTTGTTGAACTTTTTGTATAACAAATAAGAAAAAAGCACGCAGCTGCTCCACAATGTTTTATATGGTTATTTTAAATATTTCTTTTACTTTGTTATTATATTTCATTTTTACATATTTATATAATTAATTAATTTGTGTAATGTTTTATCATAGATAATTAAGCACAAAAATTTCTCGACAAATGCAGCTGTGACTGTGGTTGCAGATTGTTCCTGCAATGGAATGGCCATCATATATTTTGAAAAAGAGTCGACAATCATTAGAAATGTACTGTATTATATTTATTTTCAATCTCTAACAAATAAAATTATTTATTAAGAATATATTTTTAATTTATTTTCAAATAAAAATTTCAGTATTTTGAATTTTTCAACAGAGTGTATTATTATATTTTTTTGAATATTAATGAAATCGTACAAAACTGTATTATGCCCACGCAGCAAGCTTCGGCACATCTTCTTACGTTTTTTATTACTTTGAAGCTATATTTAATTTTTAATTTAATAATTTTTTATATCGATTACATGCAATTAAAAATAGACTTTAATAATTTTCTCTATTTCAAAGGTTATACAGAAACTTTTAATAATAAATAAATTTTGCTTTACTATTGATTGTTTGATTTTTCTAAATTTTTTTCTTAAATATTGCATTTTTCTCATTTAGTTATTTACATTTATTTAAAATATATCATATTTAAAATATTTTATATTTACTTGATAAATTTTTTCATTTGAAATTGAATAATAAAAGTGTTTAATGTTCTTGATTGAGGTTATTTTTCAATTAAAAAATTAGATATCATGGATTGAAAATTTAGTAAAAATCAAGTTTTATCCTTAAATTTTCTTTGGCATTAACTTCTCTTCATATAAAAACGATTAACATTTATGTAAATAACTTCAGCGTATTATGCCCTTATATAAATACATAATTTTGATTTTATGTTTAAAAAAATTCGTACATGTTTTTTGAAACAGAATTTTATATATCAAGATTTCTAAAATTATATATTTTAACTTCATATTTTTTATAATATTTCTTGATTATGATATAATTTCATGCATTCTGTCAGTATTACTTTCAAATTTTTCCAATTTTACCTTTAATGATACATATTTACATTTAGCATTTCTGCCCTTATATAAATATATAATTTTGATTTTATTTTTAAGAAATTCTTACATGTTTTTGAAAAATGGTTTTATATATCAAAATTTCCATAAATATTAGGCACGTATTTTCTAATTATGATAAAACTTCATGCTTTTCTCTATTTATGAATTTAAAATTTAATTTATTTAATTGGTGTAATAAATTATTTTAGTTTTGACTTTGATAAGCGCCTTTGAAAACTTTATTAAATGCTAAATATATAAAGCCAATTATGTATTATAATTACTATAATATGCAAATCACATGTATTTATTCCAACTTCACTGTTTAAATAGTCAATTTATTTTCGATAATTCTTTCGAAATTTGCCGAATGTTTCAAAAACTATGGCTAACTTTTAAAAATAATTTTTAATCTTTTGTGCATAACTTTAAATAAAAAGTACAAGTACTAATTTTACTATTGAAGAAGAAATGATATATGAATGGATCATATTTAATGCCGTGGAAAATTACAATTTAATAATGTATCAAATACATAAATTTCTTATATTAGAATCTTTCTTTATTATAATTTGCCTTTAGATTCCGTCTTTATTAATAAAGTGATTGATTTATTTTTAAAAAATAATTATTTTTTCAGTCAATTTAAATTTATTAATTATAAATGATAATATGAATCAAAGCCAAAATATGAACACATACAATCGAGGTGAAATTTTAATGTTTAAAGGTCATTTACTCCAGAATATATCATTTAAAATTTTATTTTTAAGAGTAATTTTTTTACAAATTTTTTGAAATAATTTAAATTCTTCATTTAAATATTTTTTGCATTTTTAAAATAGAATATAATTTTCATTAAAAAAGATATTTAGTAATTTTAAGCTTTTTGGAAAATTATCCGCTCAATCGCGGCCTTGGTTGAAACTTTGGTCCGAGTAAAACTTTGAAGCGTAAAATAATATGTTTTGTTTTTTTGGGCCATTTCTTATTTTACCTGTGATTATTTTTATTTATAAATTTGTATTAATTCTAAATGTTGTTTAGATATTAAGAATAAGGGATGAAATTCCTTTAAAATTTCCAAAAACGGCTATAAATTGGATAACTTTCAGTGAAAACCTGTTTAAAAATGGTCAAAAGTTCCAATTTTTCACCCGGCTGCGCCTTTCGGCACTGCGAGGCCCCAAAACTTTTATTTTGTCTAAGAAAAATTCCGCAAAATCGCAAAACTTGGTAATTTTTGGTGCAAATATGTTAACAAATTTCACTCAAATTAAAGAAAATTTTCCCGGCGCCGCCATCTCCTTCTTCTCAAAAAGTTATTTAGAAAAAGCGTGCCAAAAAAAGTTTGAGCGAATATAAATGAATTTCCCAATTGAAAAAAAACTTTTTTATTAATAAGCTAATTTTTAGAAATCGCTGGTGCAATAAAATACATAAATATTAAACCAGGATTCGAAGGTGAAAATTTTAAAAGAATGATTAAATTGCACAAGAGTTTCGTTTGGGATCTTCTGGTTAATAAAATGTCAGAAATCTTCAAATTTCAAAAAAAAACCAACTCTTACAATTATTGCAATAAATTTTTTGAATCTTTTAAAAGAACAAACAAATAAAAAGATAAATTGCAAATTTAAATGTCGCTGTTTATTTTAGAATGTTTTTTTTTGCATCATTTCATAGCCTTTTAATTTTCAATCTTTTTCAACTACTAATCGCCCACCAAAAAATATCATTGTTTTCATTATTTTAAAAAGCTATATTTACAAGAATTTTATAAAGAAAAATTTTTTATTAATTAAATATTATATTTTTATTTTTTTGTGTCCATATATCTTAAATTTATATTTAAATCATCAAATTTTTATTTTTGATAATAATTTGTTTTTATATTTAATTAAATATATATTTTTTGTTTAATCAATTAGTGAATTTTTTGTGGGACATAAAATGGAAAAATTGTGAAAAATTTCTGGAACCCCTTTATTCTTTTTATAAAGTCAAATGTTTTCGTCTTTTGAAGAGAATTTCTCATTTATATTCTATTATTTCATATTTTCATTAATTTCCAAATTGATTTTTTGCAATTAAATAATCTCGCCGAAATAATTTGAAACTTTTGATTATTATCGTCGATAAATTTGCCAAATTAATTTAATTAATTATTTTGAATTCTTTAATTTCCTATTGGATTTGGCTTGGTCTCTCGCCGTAAACCTTCTTTCACATGGTAAGCAACTCCTTCTCATTTAAATCTTATTTGTACTAAAAATGTATTATTTCTTGTGAAGCTTATGCTGTTAACACAGTATCCAGGAAGCTCATGAATCGATGTGTAGTGAAAATTTTATAGCAGAAAATTTGATTTTCAATCAAAGAGAATAATAATTTTATGGGTAATTTTCAATATCGTTATTTTTTTATTTATTTTTTTTTTACATTATTATTTTTAATGTTTATTATTGCTCTATATATAATGATATCTTTTTGAATTAATGCATTATTATTTAAATGATTAACTGAGTTGTATTCAGATGCATTTTTTAAATTTTCCTAGCTATTTATTTATTCTTTAATATTTATTTGTTCTATGATATATAGAGTCAATTTTTTTGTTTTTATTTAAGAATTATCTATCATTTTATCTATATTTATTTTTTGTTACTTTTCTGAGATTATTTTCGAATGTTTTAGTTTTTATGATGAATAATTTTCTGGTCAAGGTAAATGTTGTAATTCAATTTATTATTAATATAGTTCCATATTTTAATATATTTTTATGGATAGAAGTTTAAATTAATTTTCTCAAAGCTTTTATTTATTTACTTTTGCCCTAAAATTATAAAAATTAAAAATTTGTTTTTTCAATTTTACTATTTTTAAAAATTTGTCTTCAAATATTGTTTTTTTTTTATTTAACCAATATAAAATACTTTATTTATAAAAATTCTTAATTTGGTTTTTTCTTTTCTTAATTAGTCAGTTTTTTATAAACTTTTTAATTTAACTTATCAGCTTTTTTATATAGTTTTCATTTAATTTTGTTGGATTTACATTGCGAATGAAAACAATATAAAATTACTAATACTTAAATATATTTTAATTTTATCAGATTAACTAAGTGAATTCATAATTTGTCTTCGGTTCAACTTATAATTTTCATTTAAATGGATTATTTTGTTTATTTGAAAATTTTCATTTTTATTTTAATATTGCTAGTTACTCATACCTAATTTGTTGTTAAAATTTTCAAACTTCTTAATATATTAATTCACTTTAAGTTTTTATAATTTGCTACAATTTTCGAAATTGCCTAATAAATTTTAGGACATAAATCATATAAACAAATTTCAGCAAATTAATTTTCAGATTTTTATTTTAAATTGAATAATTTAATATTATCCTAATTTTTTTTTCTTTTATGAGATGCCTATAAAAATTCATAATCTCAATTATTCTTATAGTCATTTTGTTTATGGTAAAATATTAATATTGTTTGCAACATTACTCATATATGAGTTGATTTAATGTGAGTCAAATTTATTTGGTTCAATTTATATTAGATGGTTTCCTGTTTAAACATTGCGCATTGTACAGATTTTCTTCTACTCGTTTTCCTAAGTTTTATTAATGTTGATATTTATAAGCCATGCGAAACATAAGTTTGTGTATATTTTTTAATTTTGTGTAGAATAAATAATATTATTTCTTTAAGTATTCTATTTACTCGGTTCATGATATAAAAGTTAAATTTCACATCTTTGTTTAATAAAAAAAAAATATAGAATTTGATAATTTATTTAAATTAACAGTTCTTTTCTGTTATTCGAAGAACAATCACAAATTCGTTTGTTTTTCTGGTTTTCTATATAGATTAAATTTGAAGAATAGAATTATTTCATTATTCAAAATTATCTTTATTGCTGGAATTCAGTCGCAAAAGTGGCAACTCCACTGGTTGACTGTTGGCAAATTAGCGCTCGTTGATTGCATCGGAGCATCAAAATTTCTTTTAAATAAAGATTTTAATTATAAATTAATTTTTATTTTTTAAAATATTAGATTTTGTTTATATAGTTTTTGTAGGTCTTTTATCTAATTTATGCAATTAAAACTTATAATTTATAAATGTTTAACAATTCTTTCTCATTTTTTGCTTGTCATAATTTTTCAACAGAAAAAATTAATGCCTACAGAAGAGAAGCACAACATGCAATGTCGTTGCCATTGAATCGGATGATGACAAATTCATTGACAAATGGTAAAATTAAAATTATTTTTTTGATTATGTATATATAATCTTTTTATTACTTTTAATTAAACATTTTGCCAATGTGTTTTTTATTTGTCTTTTTTGATTGACAAATTTAATTCAATTTTTTTGCCGCATAATTTTATTTTTATTTTTATTTATGTTAATTTATGATTAGTTTTACATAAATATTTCTAAATCATTCAGTATCTTGTTTGTTTACGCAAAATATGTTATTTATACGGCTATAAATTATTTTTGAGGATAAAACAAAAATTCAAAATTGCATATGTAAATTATGAAATCTACAATTGTTTAAAAAAGCTCCTTAGTCATTGTTTTGGAGTTTTTAAAGTCATTTCAGAATTTTTACACAATTTTTTGGCATTTTTTAAAGGTTAAAAGCCATATTTGGCAGTTTTTAATGCATTTTTTAGTGCATATTTGGGCATTTTTCGGATTTTTAGGGCATATTTGGAGGATTTTTAGTGCATATTTTCTGCGCATATTTAGCAATTTTTAGTGCATATAATTTATGGCCCTAGTTATTTATCATCTTATGGTTTTTAATAAAAATAATAATTAATTTTCTTGGATAATTCTGCTGATCCTTTTGGCAAAGTTAATTTAAGTGATTTACTTCTGCATAATATTTATATTTATTTTTATTTATATATTTTATGGTTTTTTTTTATAGCATATTTTCTAAATTTTTATTAAATAAATGAAAAGCTAAAGCAAATTAAATGTGTAGATCTAACTGATTTAATCCTCTTGTAGTTCATCCAAACCTCTATGTAAATTTTTTCACCTTCTTGTAAATATGTAACAACATGAAATTTATTTCAATGTTCCTTTTTAAATCAATAAAAATTTAATTAAAATTTATTTCATTTAATTTAAATATTTGTATCGAGAACATAGTTTAAAATTGTTATTTTTAGCAATTATTTTTCTTTAATTGTCTTTTAATTTTTTAAGTTATTTTAATAAAGTCTGAACAATTTTTAACAGGAATTTATTTTAAATAAATTACTTCAAATTTTCAAAATAATTTACTTTATCTTTAATTTTAATAATTTTTATGCTGTGTGCAAAGCTTAATTTTTTGTATTTATATTTTAATTGTTTGGTTTTTAATTTTCTGGCCTTTATTTAAAAATTTATTTTAAAATTAAACTTTTTCACGTTAAGATGCCTATTATTGATACCATGTGTATGGTCATGTTTTTAAGTAAAAGACGAAATTATTTTAATAACTTTTATTTCACTTTTATTATTACATAAATTTTTTAATTAATAAAGCATTTAAGAATTTTTTAAAGTATATTAGGATTTAATTATTGTTTCAAAATCTTAATTTTTTTTTTATTTTGTTTTTTCTTTTAAATAATTTATTTGACTGTTTTTTTTTATTAATTATTATTCAACATATTTATCTTAACTCGATATTTCATTTTTAGTGAAAATTTTGAATGCTTTA
The DNA here is from genome assembly GCA_023374025.1 of Heterodera schachtii. NCBI lineage: Eukaryota > Metazoa > Nematoda > Chromadorea > Rhabditida > Heteroderidae > Heterodera > Heterodera schachtii. The sequence goes on from SIJG01000230.1 coordinate 15,932, forward strand.
ATTTATTTATTATTCAAAAGAATATTTGAATTAAATTTTAGAAGATAGAATTTGCGTCAACTTTTAAAATAATTTTAAATATTATTAATTTAAAATTCATTCTCGAATTCCTGTCTTCGTTTAATTTCGGTATGCTTGAGTTTTTCAAAATTTTCCGAGATTAATAAAGCGTAGTAATGTTTACAAAACTTCGAAATTGAAGTTTTACAATATTTAATAATTTTTATAATCAGAGTTTAGATTTTTGGTTTTAACCTTTTTTTGTCGATAGCATAGAGAAAAACAAAAAAGCACATTTCCCATATTTTTTTATTTATGAATCAATTTTTATGGACACTAATTTTTGATATTTGTAGTTTTGATATAAAAGCATTAAGATGCATAATAAAATGCAATTAATACTTTATCGACCAAAAAATATAAAAAACAGATTTTGGAATATTGCTACATAATAGTTTAATCCTATCTTTTGTGAGTCCTTAGATAGAGACAAAAATATGCATAAATTTTTTTGAAAATAGCGCGCAACTACCGGATGAATATTCTGAGCTTAGAAACAGTAATTATCATTGATTTCAAGGTTAATTTAAAGAACTATATTATGCTATATTCTCCACGTTAATTTATTTTTTTGCTCCACTTAGTCCATTTGTTAGAATATTTTAATTCTCTAAGCACAGTGACATTTTGGCGCCAAAAATGGGTCACAATGGTGAATACACTCAAGTAGAATTAAATTTTTATTTATCATTCCATTCTCCTTAAAGAGAATTGAATGGGCTTTAATATGAGCATTAAAATATTAAAATTGATCTTTTCGAGATATAAGAAATTTAAAAGTGGGACATTCTTATTTGTCACCCTGTATAATTGTTATTTCTAATTTTTCATCTAACAAATCATATTTAAAAGCTTTTATTTTATATTGTAAATTTATCAAATGTATTATTTTTTCTGTTTCAATATTTAAACGGGTATCATATTAAACACATAAAAATAGGCTCTGGTAAATGTCTAACTCCATATTTATTCTTTCTTTTGTTTGACTATTTTATTAATCTCATTATTTGATTTCTTTAATTTAATGGATAATTTAAATAAATGCATTTAATTAAGATTTTTATAATAATAAATTTTGTAAAAATTTGTTTTAATAAACGAAATTATATGCTAATTTAAAACTTTTTCAAATGAGAAATATCCAGCGATTTCAGCCGTAGGTAGTCAGTGTAATAACAAAGTCCCTCAAAAGTTTTAATTTTTTATTAATATATTAAAATTGCTGTTTATTTGAATAATAATTTTAGCTCTTTTGATAGATTTTTCTTTGATAATTTTATTACTGATTAATAAGAATTTGTTTTTCAATATTCATTATTTAAATATTTTATTAAACTAATTAAAAATTGTTTTCAACCTCATTTTTTGATGAGCTTTTTTGTATAAGAAATAAGAAAAAAACACGAAGATGCTCAACGTGACCACAAAGTGCCCGTTGAAGATGATCATACGAAAGCCTTACGCAAATGCTACTCAGCCTGACCTCATGCACGTAAAAAATTTATTATTTATTTTTCTATAATTGTTATATTATTAGAAATATTTTATTAAAATTTAATTGGAAAAAATTTGAAGCTGTTTTTAATTTATAGTATTAATTTTTAGCCGTGATGTTTTGCCAAATACTTCTGCCAGCTCATCAGAGCAACAACAACAACAGTTCGCATCACTTTCCTCCAGAATAGGAAATCTCGAGAAATTGTTGCAACAACTTATAAAGGCTAATGACCCAGATAAAGACAATGCCAATCCAATCGACCAATTAACTTTTCGCCTTGATAAGTTGGAACAATTAGTTGCTACTCTTGTTAAACAGTTTCCTAATTGTGAGACTGCAAATGTCCAAAATATGAATGGGCACAACAACGGAACAACCTCAGCCCCCCGAAACATTCCATGGGGTTGCCCCCCTCCATTTGGTCCATCCCAATTTACCCGCATGATGAACGACGCCATCATCGACTCGGAAACGATCAAAGAAAAATCAATGCGCGCCGTGGTTGAACGTCTTCCGGAACACCTCAATGAATTGGACGTGGTGAAGCAAATTGCGGATGAATGTGGGTTGTTGGCTGAGATTGACCTCAAAAACGTGCACAGACACCCACGGACCGCGCGTGAAGGAAGCACCAGGCCAAGAATAGTCAAAATTCCTTTTTCATCACAAAAATTCCGTAATTTATTTCTCTACAAATTTCGGTCCACCCTTTCCAAAATGCCTGTTATTCCGCATAATCTTATTGCCCGCCGAGATATGACACATAATGAATTATCAATTCTGTATGACCTTCGTAAAAAGGCCTATGAGGCTAACCAAGCCGCCGGCATGTTTAAATACATTGTCGTCGACTTGGAGCTCAAAGCTCTTTCGAACCCTAAACCACTCAGGACAAGGGACTTATAGGGGTGCGCGAGCAAACCGCAAAAAACTATTTTAAATACAAAAACAATTAAATGTCTACTTTTTAATGCTCGCTCGCTTCCTAATAAAATCCCTGACTTAAATTTTATAACACAAAATAAAAAACCGGATATTCTCATTGTTTCAGAGACTTGGTTAAATTCCATAAACTCAATTTCATATGACTTGTCCATAGGTGGTAAATATACTCCAATATTAGCAAATCGTCAAAATAAACGAGGTGGCGGCTGTGCCATACTATTAAGTACTGATATTCCTATGCTTGAAATTTTCTCTGGGTCAAAATATCAATGTGAAATTGTTCACATTAAACTTTGCTTAGCAAAAGTGATTCACATTTTTGCCTTGTATAAGCCGCCTCAATGTTCTATACAAAATTTTAAAAAAATCTTAGATTATATTTCAGAATTTAATTACCATAATATTCTTGTGTGTGGTGATCTGAACCTACCAGGAATCGATTGGATTAATTATCGAATAGATAATAACAATCAATCGAAAATATTCTTTGACTTTGTTGCACAAAAACAGTTGATTCAACACGTAAAACAAGCAACACGTGGGAATAACATTTTAGACCTAATTCTTTCAAACCCAAACCAATTAGTTTATGAAACGAATGTTATAGAAACTTTTTCAACTTCAGATCATCACATGATAGAATTTAAAATTAATGCGAGCTATTCGATCACCAAAAAAGAGAAAATTTTCATCAGAGAGTTTAAAAGAAATAATTTTCTGAGACTTAGCAATGAGATTCAGCAAAACGA
>SIJG01000230.1:31185-59009 GCA_023374025.1 Heterodera schachtii
TTTCAACTTTTTTAAGCTACCAAATTTTTACTTTTTGTGAAGTGGGCAATCATATTCTTAAAAACTATAAATCCTTTTTACTATTTTGCATAAGAAATTTTAAGAATAGTTTTCGTTGAAATGTGTGCACTGAATTGACGCGATTTCACCTTATCTTGGTATTTTTTTTTTTACTAATTACTTGATTGTAGTAAATTATCTGAAAGATTTTGTAAATATTTATTTTCGTTATATAATCTTCATTTTTTACATTCGAACCATTAAAAATGAAAAATGAAAAATTATTCCTTTTACAATTCAATACTTAATGAGGGCTGGGATTGTTGTTGAGACATGATGAGATAGGGATATGATTGTTAAGGTAGTAGACTTTATCTATTTTTTTGAATTCATTGAAAATTTGTATTTTCTAATTTATTTAATTTTTAATTTAAATAGTTAATAACTTCAAATGAGTTAATTTTTATATATTTTTTTGTACTTGTCCTTCAAATATATCCAATTTATTTATTTTTTTCTTATGTTTTCCATATGCATTTAATTTTTTTATCTAATTCTCCTCCGTAAATACATTTTTCCAATTATTGTTTTCACATTTTTTAATTATTCTATTTTGTTAGTTTGAATATAATGATTTAAAATTCCTAATTTTTAAAATTTTTCTTTAAATTACATTATTAATTTTTTGCATTTTTAAAAATTCTCATATATATAGATATGTTTTTTTCCGTGGTGAGGCTTGTAATATATAACATTTCTTTCGTTAAACACTATCTGTATCAGAAATTAATCAAATGATACATTTTTGATCTGATTAGCAAAAATCATAATTAAGCATTTTTTCATCTCCATTTTCTTTAAAGTTTCACATAAAATTTATTTCATTGTTCCTTTTAAATCAATAAAAATTTGATTAACACTTATTTTATTCAATTTAAATATTTGTATCGTGACCATAATTCAAAATTGTTTCAATAATCGATCTTTTATATGAAGTTAATTTTTTACATAAATATTAAATTACTGCGCTTTCATTATGAAAATTTTACTTTTCTTTATTTCGTTAGTTTAGGTAATTTAATGTTCTATAACTGTTTTTTCATTTTTAGTTTTGTATACTCTAATTTTATTATTCAAAAGAATATTTGAATTAAATTTTGAATAAAATTAGGTCAACTTTTAAATTAATTTTTAACGATAAATAAAATATTCATTTAAAATTAATTCTCGAATTCCTCCTGTCTTCTTTCTGTATGCTTGAGTTTTTTTCAAAATTCTTCCAGGATTAATAGTTTATCATTTATCTATAAAGAGTTGGTTTTAATACATATAGCACGCATTGTTTTATTGGTGATTTTCATTTATTTAAATTACGACCTTTGTGTATTTTATTATTATATTTTTATTTCATATAAACTTTTTTTTCACGTTGTATATGATGCAATTTAATATTTTCCTAGTTAAAATTCGTAGGTTTAATTTTCTCACAAGCTCCTACGATGAGTTCGATCCCGCCATTTTCATCTTTTTTAATGCATTAAATATGTAAATTTATTTTCTTTCAAATTAACATTTATTTCACAATTTTGTATATTTTGATTATATGTACTTTTAATTACTTTTGTAGTACTATTTCTTGTTCAAAACCGCCTCTCGCAAACACAGCATGTTCGAGTTTCAACAACCTGAAGCTCTTCAAATCATTTAATGAAACTTAATTAGAGAAATATTGATGTTTTTGCCAAACTAATTAGGATTTTATTAATTGGATAATAATTTTAAAAAAATTTTTCAGCATTTAGATTTTATTTTTTATACATCTAATGCGAATCCATAACTGCCTACATTTTCAAGATAGATTTTAATGTTAGGTATACATTCACTTGTATGCAGCAACTCATAAACTTATTTATCCTTATTCAGGTTCAGTTATGCTATTAAATTTATTGGCAAATCAATCAACAATCATAAAATTAAATTTATATATTTTTTAATTACATTTTTTAATTTTCAAAATGGATAAGTAATTTAGGTTAGTAACAAATTAGAAGTTTAAAAGTATTCGAAGAATAAAATGATATTTATTTTATTTTTTATGATTTCGCTTTTTAAATTTTATATACGGCAATTTATTTGTCGTTCTTTATTTATTTATTGTTTATTATTATTTGTTCAAGGCATAAGAAAATATATGGTATTTACAAAATAAAAAATTAAGTAATAACACTAAAATACGTATCAAAACTGGGCAAGTAATTTGTTTCGATTTTCCTTTGACTTATTTCGATTTCTTTTATTAATAGATTTCCCCGACAAATAATGCTTCATTATTAATAAGAGCTGATAATTAACGCGCGAGTAAACTGATTTTTTTGTGTATTCTTTCATATTAATAGATTATTTTTATTTATTCAAACAGATTAATTTTAGAAGTTATTTTGTTTATATTTAGAAAGATTACCATTTATAGTTTCCTTAATTAATATTTTTAAAATACATTTCGATGCTATTTTATTTTCGCCCAGCTTCTCATTATTATGTTCACTTTAATTAAAACCAAATAAATAATATATTTTGCTTTCTGCATTTTTCATAATAATATTCATTTAATTGACCACCTAATTTAAAATTTCTTTTCTAATTAATACTGTTTAAATTCCTTTTTCTTTTTAAGGACTGAAATTTGAAATGATTTTTTCTCATGCGTTTATAGTTTATTTCGTCCAAAATAATTATTATCATATAGTTTTTTCAAATTAAACAAATATATTTATTGTATACATTAATTTTTTACTTTTTTTCTTCAATAAATATAAATATTCTAATTTAATAATTTAAATAGTCTATTTATCGGTATTCGTCTTTGCGCTGATCTCTTAATTAACTTTTTTATACAACATTGCATTTTTGATATTTCAGAAATTACTAAATTTTTCTAATCCTTTCATTAAACCAAATATCCAATTTTTACTCTTGTTCATCACAATTTTAGAAATTGTTAAATGCTTTTATATTTATTTGTTATATAATTTAGTTATATAAGTTGTAAAAACATTAATTTAAAAAAAATAAATTAAAAAAATTATTAATAAAGCAAAACCAAAAATAAATAAGAAATTAAAAAACCTGAAAAAGATTAACTTTTAGTTTAATAAATTAATAAACTCGAATTATCTTAAAAAAGGTATTTATAATTTTGATAACGAAAGCTGTTCACATCTTTGGCTTAAAAACCCTAATGAATTTTACTTCACAATTCGTATATTTTAATTATTTAAACTTTCTATATTTAATAGAAAAAAATCTGTAAATGCAGTAAGTCACATTAGTAAAGTTATGCGAATTCATTTATTAAGTTATAAATTTTGACTAGTTCAAAAAATGGATTAATAGTTTAAGGCACCGTAACTTTTTCAAGAAACATCCTAATTAAGCATTCTTGATATCATTTGATAGCCCTAAGTGTCCTTTATTTTCCCTTAAAATTTCAGAAAATTTGGTTGAGTTTCAAAAAAATTCTGGTCAAAAAGGTTTACCAAAAATTTTTGAAATTTACAACCCACAACTTTTTTTAAACCAAACGAAATTTTTTGAAATTTTACAGGCAAATAGAGGACACTTAGGGCTGTCAAATGATACCAAGGATGCTTAATTTGGGTGCTTCTAGAAAAAGTTATGTAGCCCCATTATTCAAGAGGCAAAGCAGTAGAGAATTTTGTGCTCTTTCCTCTGGGCTTGTCCCGTTTTCTCTAGAAAAAATTTCCCAACCCCCTAGGGATTTCGAAAATTTCCCCGATTTTCAGTGTATTTTGGGTGTCCCGGTCACTAGGAAGGAGTGCTCTGATCAATTTGATGTAAGAGACTTTTTTGATCAGCATCAAAAGTTACGCAAGCATTAATTATTTCAAGTTTTTAATAAGATAGTTTCTCAGGTTTGAGTCAATATTTTTTTTTTGTTTGGGATTATATTTCTCTCACAAAAATGTAATTTTGTTTGGGAAATATTTAAATAATAAATTGAAATTATAATCATGGTCAGCAAATCTAATTAATAGATTAAAATAATTATAAATTAATTAATTAAAATAATTATAAATTAATTAATTAAAATCATTAAGTCCGTACTGAAATGACCCGCCCCTTCCGATCACCCCTAACTGATATTTTTGTCACTTCGCCCACACTGATATTTTTGTCACTTCGGCTCACCACGTTTTTTACATTCATTTTTATAAAAATACAACCTTACGGAACTGAAAAATAAAGCAATTTTAAAATTAATTTCTAGGGCTGTGCGATAAGTGATTTTAACCGGGAACCAAGACCGAGAAATGACCCCGGGAAACGATACGAGAACCGAGACCCGAAAAAATGATAATTTTATATTTTACTTTACCAATAGGTCCAACTACATATGTTTAGAAATCTCAAAAATTTGTGTACATCAAATATTGAAAAAAGGAATTTATTTTTAATATTTATTAAAGTTAAATTTTATGTTTTTTAGTTTTTGGTGCATTGGAAGCCTAATAATCTGTCAAAAAAAATATAGTTAGTACGTTAATATTTTCTATTTTTTTAAATATGCATCATCGATAGATGATAATTACTGTTGATAATTTCTCGTACGTTAATAGTTTTAATTTTTTTAATAATGCATCATCGATATATGATAATTACTTAGTTAATAATTTTAAGTTTTATGTTCATTATTTTTAATTTATAATTTAAAAGAACTTTTATTAGTCGACATTTTGAATAAATGTTTTTCCTTAATTATATCTTAGTTATTTCGTACTTTTCAATAATTTCTAATTAATATTATGCATTAGAGAATCTTGCCATTCTGTCGGTATTCGTATCCATCATGGAATGGAGAAGCAAGTTCATGGTTCTTAGTTGTTCGAAGTTATTTGATTTGGTTTTATCTCTCGCCTTAAGCCTTCTTACAGTAGCTCTTTATGTTTTCTATTATCCTTCAAAATTTAAAATTTTTTTTTCAGATTACAAAAAAAGTTATGGACAAAAACATTTTCATGGCTTTTTCGGTTCCGTTTGCTATAACTTTGGGACGGTGGTGCCGATAGGTGCCTCCGAGAAATTTTTTTTGTAATTTCAATGCTATTTGTTAGCAGATTTTGTCTAAAAAAATACCAAATTTTGAGATTTTTGGCTAATTTTTTATGAAAAGATAGGTTTTTGACTGGCTGGCGGTGCCGATAGGCGCCGCCGGGGGAAAATTTTAAGAATTTTTAATGAATTTTGTTAAGAAAATGGCCAACTGATTTTTCATAAAACTCGGTTAATTGTTTCGGTTTTTGATTATTTCGGTCGGTCGGTTTTGGTTAAAAACCGAAAAAAACCGAAACCGAAAAACTCAAAAATTTCTCGGTCGGTTTTTTCCGAAAATCGAAAAATACCGAAAAAACAAAAAAAAAACCGACCGGTACGATCTCTAGTAATTAACGCACCAGAGTCAGCTGAATTGGAAAATGATAATTCATTGACAAATGGTAAAATTAAAAATATTATTTTGATCATTTTTATAAAAATTCAGCAAGAGAAGCAGATTTTAAATTACTTTTAATTAAGCATATTTGGCAATGAATGATCTCTTTTGATTGCCTGATTTTAACATACTCTGGTGCGCTTCTACCATTTCCGTTATGGTATTTACTTATTTTTTAATATTTTAACAATGTTTACTTATTATTTAGAATTGATTATCCTTACTTTATAATAAAATATTAATTACTCTATATATAAAAGACGATTCTCTTTAAATAATTTATTTATATTTCTACTTCAACATTTCTTCAATAAATCAAATTTTACTCTTTGAACTTTTATTTGTTTTTATTTATTCGTTAATTAATTATATATTTAATTTTTTCACATGGATCGGTTCTCCATTCAAGCTAGAATGATTTAATTTGGTACAATAATTTTTTTTTAAACTTGGAATGGCCATCATAACCCGAACTTTAATTTAATTCAGTGAAAATTGTATTTATTATATGCTGCACAATTCCACATGCATATAGAGATCTCATGCCACCATATGTTACTCTGATTATATAATATATTAAAGTTGAGTGGCAATCGATAATTATAATCTTTAAAATTATAAGGTGCTCCGGAAAGAATATAATTCTCATTTCAGTCCTTTTGTTAATTTCTTGTTGATAAATTCTAAATAAAATAAATAAAAATAATTGGCCATTTTCTAGTAATTGTAGCAATATTTAATATTGCATAAATTGCAAATAATTGATACGTATACTCGCTAAATTGCAAGAATTGATACGTATACTCGCTTCATTCGTTTGCTAAACTTTAAAATTGCATTGTCGGTTAATGATGTTTGCAACCATGAAAATATTTAATTAATATTGGTTTACATTATACTCGGGGTACAATATAATTTCAATTTTATTTTATTTTTTAAATAAATAAAATAAGGTTTTGGGTACATTTTACAAACTTGTTAATATTTATAATGATTCTTTTTGTTTCTAAGCTTTTGTTTTATTGAATTTTAATTGACATTTTTTGTTTATTTTAAAAAATGCTCTTCATCTCAAAGAATGATTTATTTGATTTACTTTAATTTTATATAATAAAAATTAATCCTTTTTCTTATTCATTAGATTCAATTAAAATAGATTGTTATTTCAAAATATATGTTTTTTACTTTAAATGTTGGGTTGAGCAAATGCTTCTACGGTGATAGTTGCCAAGTTCTCGAGCATCTCGCTCCGGGCCGCATAATTTAGCGTCATTTTTTTAGATCACTGACGTAATACCGAAAAAACTATTATTTTCTGAAGAATTCTTATTAATTTCCCTTATAATTCATAAAATTCTTTTGGTGTCTGTCGTTTCTGGGAAATGATGCATTTTTTATTAACTATAAAGATGATTTAATTTTCTCTATTTGTTTATGTAAATTGAAGTGCTTTATTTATTTAATTAAACTTATCACGACATATTTTAATGAGTTGCATTGATTTTTTGATTTCCATGAAATTTGTAATTTTATTAATTTACTAATAAGCTATTTTTTAAATATTTTTTCTTGGAATTTACGATTATTAAAGCCGAAATTATTATTTTTTAATTATAAATAATTCACAAATTCTTAGATTTGTAAATGGTACATTTGTTGTATAATGTAAATGCTTTTATGGTTTAAAAAGAATTTATTTTTACTCTTTATTGCATTTATTTCATTTTGTGATTAGCAAGATAATTTTTTGCGTTCAACCTTTTTTATTTTATTAAATACATTTCTAATATTTTCGAAACAAGTATATAAATCACAGATAAAAAAAGATTAAAGACATCTAATTTATGTATTATATATTGTTGATTATTTAAATAAATTTTATATAAAGTTACCATTATTCAACAATAAAAATTTTTATCGATAGACAATGTAAACTTTTTCAAATATTTTTAAATTTTTGCCCTTCTGCTGTTGGTGTAATGTTTTGGCTCCATTAATGTTTTCATAACAAGTGTTTAGGGTAGTCATTTTATAAAATTAATTTAAGCTCGGTTAGATTGTTTTTTAATTATAAAAGAGATATTCAATATATTTTTCATCGTAAAAAAAATAATTTTTTAATATTGTATTTATCTTGTATTGTTTATCTTATATTTTATACAAATATCATTTTAATTTAAATTATTTTATTTCAAGCACTTCAACATTTTATAATTCCAGTGATTCAAATTAAAAGCTTACTTAACAGAGTTCCAACTTACAGTCTTTTCTATTTTTTGGGATTAGATTAATATTAGTTTTTTTTTTCATCATTATAAATTTTATTATCATTTTATTATATTTTGGATTTTTTAACATGTTCGACATTCTGAATTTGAAAGTTTGTTGCCTGGTGACAGTGAACAGGGTTAATAATTTAGACAAATGTATTTTTGTCTTATAATTTGGGAAAAGAAAGGGGCAAAACTTATGTATTTGTTCCACCTTTACAGGCAATTAGTATACTAAAAATTTTGCCTTTAATCCATATTATTTGAAAAATCTTCTTTCATCATGCGTTGTATGCTTCTAAATTTGTCTATGTGTAGTTCCTTTCTTTTAAAAATTAATTTTAAGGATTTGCTCTTGAATTAATTTTCAAGCTAAATCATCAAATATCTGGGTAGAAATAGACAATGATTTTGAATTATCTTTTAATTGTAATTTACTTTTATATTTAATTTTGTTAAATTATACTTTTCCAATAGTTTGTTGATTTATAAACAAATTTAAAACATGAATAATTTGAATTTTTTTTAATAAATTTTTTAATGTGAATTTATCATAAATTGCTTATTTTACTGACTTGGTTTCCCAATTTTCGATATTTGTTAGTGCCTTCATCAAATTTGGCCCAAACTTTCACTTCCTGATTATGTAAAATCCACCATCATTTCGTTTAATGCCAAATGGTTTCCCAATTTTCGATATTTGTTAGTGCCTTCATCAAATTTGGCCCAAACTTTCACTTCCTGATTATGTAAAATCCACCATCATTTCGTTTAATGCCAAATCACACTTGTGATTTTGGTGAGTCTCATTTTGCAAGGGATGGCACGAAATGCCCAAATTTGTCATTTGGACAACTTTATAAATTTTGGAATTTGTTTATATATTTTAAAGAATCAAAAATTGAAAAAAAAATTACGCGCATTTAAACTCCATCAGATTTTTAATTGTAACATTTCTCGTGCCTGAACCAAAAAATTCGGTGCCGAGAACTGAGACAAAAAATTTTATTTTCCAGGATGACGGCTACTGAAATATTTTTGCCAAACAGAGATTTGTTCATACAAACGAAGACTGAAAAGTCGTTCCTGAATCTGTCAGAAAATTTGTATCTGTGTTTTCGGTATTCGCAACCGACTGAAACATTTTTGCAAAATAGAAAATTGTTCCTAAATCTTGACAGATAACATGTTCACAAAATTTGTAACAAAAAAGCGTTTACCGACTCAGAAAAAATTTAATTTCGGGATTTCAGACAAAGTTAGTTCGACTGACTCTGACAAATGAGACTATAGGTCACGCATAAGTATTCATGTGATTCGGGGCCGTAAAACACTGTAATAAAATCAGCGATATAAACCTAACCTAATACGATAACTAAAAAATTTTCTCACTTTTAGCAAACTTCCTGTGATAGTGAAGGACGCAAACCTGGATTATCCTATGTGAAAATTAATATTTCTAGTGGCCATCTGGTCTATTCTGTTCGCTATGACCACGGGTTCAATTTGCCGATCAGCGTTATGACACGAAATCTTGGAAATTGTCTAAAAATCAATTGTAATGTTGATGTCGCGAATTATTTGTACGAAAATGTACCATCAATGATATGCAGAAGCGCCAATCCAAGTGTGAGTTGTTGCGGCCAAAATATCATCTATGACTATTATTAATCTTTTGGTGTGGGGAAAAATTGTATTTTTAATACCTTTTATCTTTTAAATGCTTTGGAACAAAATAAATGTACTTTTATATTGGGCCGGACTCAAGGCCTGGAAATTTTCTGGGTCTTGCTTAAAAAATTAACACTAAATTATCGCTTTTTTAAACTGCCTTTTTGACAGCATAGTCCAAGGTTAATTAATGAACATTTAATTATTTTTTAGAAAGGCAAAATACTGGGATTGTGCGAACATTTGGTACAGATGCTGTGTGTGGCATTGGTCAGTATTCTACAGAAAACACTAAGCCGTTCATTGAAAAACATATTCTAAAAGTCATACCTTTAATTCTAAATAATTAACCTAATTTTTTTGATTTACAGTTACAAAGCACTGAAAGAATTATCTCCTAATTCAGCATACATTCCCAATGTGGATGGTGACCAAATGTGCGGCGGTGCTCAAGAATTACACGTGGAATTCTGCACCAATAACCATAAATTGGAACAAAAAAAAAACTGGTGCATTTTTAATACAAAAATAATGTGAAAGAATACTTTCAGGCAGCAATATCCTCATATTCGAAAAACTAAAATTATGTTCGGGCTTTCTTTTTTTTATCCAATTTTCTTTTATCAAAAGCCTAATTTTGTGTTGAAAATTAAATGTCAATGTCCAATACTTTTAAAAAATGATCATTTAATTTTTAGCAATAATTTTGTTAGTATTTTGATTTTTCTCTAAAGCTTATAAAAATTTATGAAAATATTCTTACTAAGACCTCGAAAACCCCCAAAATACGCATTTATAAGGACTAAAAATTTAAACCAAATCAAATTTAACGTAGAAATTCTACTAAGTTTTTGTGACTTTCTATTTAGAATTTGAAGATTTTCTTAGCTATCTTCACTACATATAGCTTCATATTAAATTTATTATTTAATTTATCGTAAAAATATTTGAATTTCATTATGAATTTTTGAATTTTTCTATTACTTTTATTTGTTTCTTATATTAAGGAAATTTTTTTTGGCTTTCGGTTGGTTTTTTGGGACATATTCGCGGCTAGCATTGTTGACTGTTCTATTGTTTTAATTTATTCATTTGATATTTTTTAGCTTCATATATCCTATCGTTTTATTTGTATTAAGAATATTTTTAATTTCGTAAAGAAATTACTGTTATCTTTGTAAATTTGTGTTTATATTTAGAAAGTTACCCGATTTGAAATACTTGAAACAAAGTTTTTAAAATTATATTTTCAATTAATATATTTTTTGGGTTTTTGTATTAATTAATTTTTTGATAAGCATACTATTAGTTTTCCCAAAGAAAAAAAAGAGATTGATTATAAATTAACACAATATTATTAACTATGTATCTCTTATTAATTCATATTTATTGCTATACTATGCTTCACGATATTTTTTTGTTCTTTATTCTTTCCTTTTTAAAATTTGTGAGTTTATTGTAGTTTAATTATTATTAATTAGTAATTATCTGTTGACAATTTCGATGATTTTTTAAGTAAGAAAAAAAATTCCATTAATTGAGAAATCCAGACTTTTTCCATTGCCTTCTTAAGTTCCAATTTCTCCAAGCTTCCTTCACTTCAGTTTTTAATTTAATTTCTTATATCAGTTTGTTACATTTTTACTAACATGCTATTTCATAATATTTTTACTTAATTTCATTTACATTTAACTGATTTATTTTTAAAAATAATTATTTTTCAGTCCATAATTTGTTTATTATAATTTTAATTTGAATCAAAAATAAAAAAATTTTTAAACATTATATGAATAATTTCAGTTCAATAATATTTTTAATTATATCTCGTAAACTTGTCATTCGTTCAAGCTCAAATGCAATATCGAAGCTCGTTGGTTTTAAAACATTGATAAAGTTCTTCGGGCAGTATTTGTTTCTTTTTCAAAAATTACCATTAATGATACAAATTAAATTTAACATTATTTTCTGTCTTTATGTAAATTTTTAATGATTTTGATAAAGGAAAACCTAAATTAATTTATATTTAAAAATTCGCACATAAGTTAAAGTAGTTGACTCGCGTATTTTTGTCGGCAAATGACAATAATTTTAAGTTGATTTATTTAGGTCAGATTTTTGGTGCGCTACCAAGCGCAAGTTAAATTAAATCAAATTTTATGGACATTGAAAGCGAAGAAATTTTGGAAATGTTTATTATATATATCTATTTATTTTATTATATTTAATTTCGATGAATTTATTTTAAACAATAATTTCATGTTAATCCAATGGTTTGCTCTGTTAAAGTACAAAATATTTATAAAGAATTTAAATGTGTGTTGGTCCAAAAGGAATGAAATGGCAACATCCATAATTACAGATTTATTTATTTTTACAATATTTAGCCTGATAAATATGTCGTCAAGAATTGGGTTTAACTCTTTTTTATTTTATTGCATGGATTTGCTCATTTTTATTAAAAGCATTTAGTAATAATTTATTTAATTTGTCATTTTAAATCAAATATTTTAAAATTCCTAATTTAAAAAACTTTTTTTAAATTATATTACTCATATTTTGCTTTTTTGTTTAATTCTTTATAACCGCATTTTTTTACTGGCAAGGCTTGGTTCAATATATTTCTTGGTATATTAATCAAACATTTAAAATACCAAATGTGGGTATTCACATTGCAATCTTGCTCCATGTTGACCCAAGCATGCGGTCGGAGAAAATTTATTTCACGTGTTTTTGTCAAAAAAAACTTCGAAGGTTCAATGATTTTTATTATAAATTCTTTTTAATTGCTCCTTCAAAAAACTTTTATTCTCTCTCCTTTTATAATTATACAGGTGTATGTATGACATAATATTTTCAGGTTATGATTTCAATTAATTTTTTAATGTATAGTTTTATGTTTGATTGCCAATAGATAGTATTCACGTTCCCAAATATATAGATTATCATTAATTTGAATTTTTAAAGGGTAACAAAAATATTAAATTTGGATTAAAGAAATCTTGATGATTTTAAAATATGACTTTATAATTAACGGACAAAAGGTTCTTTCTATTAATAAATAATTAGAGAATTAGAATTATATTAATTTTTTATTTCTATTTTTTTATAATTACAAGTTCAAAATATATATCAAAAACCTATTTTTTTCAAAATCATTTCTTTGTAAAAAATAATAATTTTCAATTTTTTTTTGTCTTTTGCTTTTGCTTTTTTAAATTAAATCTTTTATATAATTTGTGCTAAGTTATTAAAATATGTTTTAACTTTACTTTTTAATTCTCAGTATGTGTAGCATTCACTGTATTTCTAAATAATCATTTAACTTTGAAAATTTTTATTCACTTAAATAGATTTATCAATATGACGTAAATTATAATTAGCGAATATGAGATATCAATGTTTTTTGATTTTTCATTGTATATAATAATTAATCATATACAATTTTTCTGTTATTCTCGAGCACGGGTAGAAATTTGTAGTAGTGATTGTTGGGCGTTTGTTGGTCTATCTATTAAAATCTCACACAAATTTTCACAAATATGTACAGACAATTTTTATATTTTGTTGAATTTATTTTTTCCGAATTAATCACGCAATACGTATTGTATTGGGCTTTAATTTGTTTTATTTTGGAAAAATGCGTTTTTTAATTTTCCTTAGTGAAACATAATAATTATTTTTCTGTTTAAAGCGGAAAGAACATTGTGCTAATATGGCAGAGTTGATGTGTCTTAATGCAACAATAGCAAATTAAAAACGGAAACAATTAAAAGTTGCATAATATATTGGTGATTTTTTTAAATAAATCTGTTAATTGATGCTTTTGAGAAATTTTGTAATTTTCATTTTATTTAAAATTTGATTTTAATACTATTTTATAGAATATCAAAAAGGTCTCTCCTGGAACATTTCCTTAAAATTTTCAAAAATTAACCCAAGAATTCTGAATGCTTATTTGTTTCAATTTGTTTTAAATATTTAATAAAAAGGTAAAAAGTGTTTTTTGAAAAGTTTAAAATTTCAAATTTCTTTATGATGAGACCTAACTCACCGCTTGGCCATTTTTTATCTTTTCAGTTAAAATACCTTTTTCATAAAATTATTTATATACAAAATCTTTTAAAAAAGTCAAAAACTTTTAAAAATAAGAATAAATGTTAATTTGTTTAAAAAAGTATATTTTTATTTGTAATATACAACAATTTTATAAATCTTACCAAATTTATTTCATTCTTTTTGTAGCTTTAAATCATTTAGTTAATATATTATTTTAATTTGATATTGTTTATATTTTTAATTGCACATTTTCATAATTAAGTTTTGCTTGGTTGGTTCTCATTTGTTTAATTGAGCCATCATTTGTTTTAGAGTTTTTCACTATAAATTTTCTGAATATTTTCATTTATAATAGTAAAAAATAAATATAATATTGATTTTGAATTTTATTTATGAACAATTTAAATTTATTTCTTTAAAAAAATATTTCAGCTTTAAATGTATTGATAAGAGGTGTTAATTCATTTATTTATTTCAAAATTACTTTCATGTGAAGGCAGTTCGATTTATTTTATTGAATTCATTATCTTTTTTGATGAATTCTTATTTTTAAAAGTTTTCTCTTGAAATTGGAATAAGGTTTTTTTTATTTGATTTTATAGATTATTTTGATTTTATTTCATTTATATTAATAATATTTTTTTATTTGTTTCATGAGCTGTTATGTTGTTAACTCATTGTGTTAATACATTTTTTATTTGTTTGGTTGTATGTTGAAGTTGTCTTAAGAATTTATAAATATTAATTATTATAATTCAAAAAAATGCCTGTTTAAATAATTTAAATTCATTTTATTGATTTAAATGAAAGAATTTCATGTCTTTTCTTTTGGGATGGATCAAAGTTTCTTCATAATGGTTTAACATCAAATAATATTCGATAATTTATCTTCTAATTTTTAACTGATTTTTTTTAAGTAAGACAGAAAAAAATATGTTTATTCTTCATTTACCATTAGTTTATTTGGGTAAAAAATTTAATTAGTTAACGAAAAATTACACATTTCTTATTTTTAGCATTTTTTTTAAATTTTAATGCTTTCTTTTTTATTCATTTAATTATCATTAACTTTCTAGTAATTAAATTAAAAATTTGCTTTGTAAGAAAAAATATAAATAAATTGGTTCGAATTTTAATTCACCTTTTTTAAATTTTTGAACAGTTTCGGTTGTAAAAAGCTTAAATAAAACGAATAACATTAAAAAATGAATAAAACTTATATTGAAATAATTTTATTTATTATCTATTGGAAAATAAATTTAAAAAATGGATTTTTGCTGAATGCAAAAAAGACAAATTATTGTGAAAATGGCATTGGGAGGAGAGGACAGAATGACCTAATTGGTTGGATGAGTGCAAGTGAAGCGATGTGTCCGCGTCGTTTTCCATTGATTTTCAGCGAAAAGTGAGAAAAAAGAGTAGTGGGCGAAAGAATAAAGAAATTTAAAAATATTAATAAAAAAGAAAATATGCGCAATTCTTAGAGAAACAAATGCGACACCAAAAAAACTTTTGTCAAATTTCGTGGTTTCGAATAGAGACCGAACAACTGGGGTCGGAGGGATCCCGAGTCGGGATCCCGATTGAATCCCGATCAATCCCAAACATTTCGTAAAAACGATCGGGATGGATCCCGAGTCGGGATCCCGACTGAATCCCGAATTTTTTTTACGTTCTGTGCCAAGTTTTGTTCAAATGCTTACCTAATATTTATAATTGATGAATTCGATTTAAGAAAAATGGGATGGGAATTAAATCAGGTTCTTAGAAAATTTTCAAAATTCGAATATCATGCCCAAAATCAGATTTTAGGATCAAAAATTAGAACACTTAACAACAAACTTAAATAGTTTTTACAATTTAATCAATTAATATCAATTTTTGTATTTTCGCCCCAGATGATCAATTTTGATCATCAAAAACTCTGATCAAAACTTTCTTAGAAGGAACAAATTAAAATAATCTTGCTATCATTCGATAGCCCTATGTGTCCTCTATTAGCCTGCAAAATTAAAAAAATTTCATTACGTTTCAAAAAAGTCATGGCCAAAAATATTCTAAAGCCTGGCCACATATGTACTTTTGGACATGACTTTGCTCAAACTTGGCCAAATTTTTGAAATTTAGGTGAGCTAATAGAGAAATGTTAGAGCTATCGAATAATACCAAGAATATTTAATTTGGTTGGCTTTGACAAAAATTATGGACAGTTGTTTGTTGGAAATTTTCATTTAATGGTTTTTTATAAAATATTGTTTTAAAAAATTAAATATTTTCTTTAAAAAATTAAATTAAAATTTTTTACTTTAAAATAATTAAATCTAAATATTTTTATTCACACTGAGACTATTTTCGGTTCGACCTAGCACCCGCGAAACGTCCTATTCTATGTTAGTAGGCGAAATGTCCGTACACCTCATTTCTCAGCTGCTGATCATTAGGATACGTATTATATTTATAAAAACACAAAAATAATTAAAATATAATGTCCAAAAAATTTTAATAACATAAAGATAAAAATTTTTTTCAAGGGAAAATGAACAAAAAAAATGGTTTAATCAGTAGTTAAAAATGGCTTCATTTTTTTAATAAAAGTAATCAGTTTTAAAAGATTTTCTTTTTTAAGACTTTTTCAAAAAAAAAAAAAAAGAATTTTTGCATTGAAAATTTTTTGGAAATTCAATTTCCTGAGTTTTCTTTTTAGTTACGAAAAGTCCAAAATATGTAGTTATTCCGATTTACTAAAATGAAGAATTTTTGGACCAAAACAAAAGTTTTTGTGTCTATCTTATAGATCAAAGCCATTGAAAAATAGTTTAAATAACTAAAAATACGAATCCTTCTGTTGGTGCTAGGGCGTTTCGCAAGACTGCCAATTTTACAGATTTTTCGAGAAAAATTCAATAAGAATTTTCTTAACCAAAACCAAATTATTTAATCTTGGTTTCATACATTGTCTCTCAGATTGCTCTATTAGCATGACAAATTTAAACAGTTTTCAAAAAGTTATGAGCGAAAATGTCCAAAAAATTGTCATAACTTTCTGAAAACAATGAAATTTTTGAAATTTCTGATGCCAATAAAACAATCCAAGAACTTTAACTATCCTCTTAATATCAAGATTTATTTATTTGGTTTTGTTTAAGAAAAGTTATGATGAATTTTTCTCGAAAAATCTGTAAAATGAATTGTTTTACGAAATGACCTAGCAACGCCTTCTGCTGATCTCATCACCACACTTCTTCAATTCGTCTTCTTCACTTTCAGCTTTGCATCTTCGCACGGGTCCGGCACCTCCTCCAACACTTTGCTGTGTTTTTTCGCCGTTGGGTCATGAATTTTGTTTTTGTAATGCCAAAACATTGGGCCAAATGCAAATTCAAGGCTTTGTTCAGAGATTTGATTATTTGCTTTATCAACTGCCATTTGCTTTATATCTGCCCATTTAGCAAAAATATATTGAAATTTTCGAAAAATTGGCGTCCCGTTTACATATGTTTGCTCATATTTTTTTCCTTCAGCACATATTTGGGCGAAATCTGAAAAAATTTTGCGTGACGATAAAATCACTTGCTGCGAAAAAAGTGTAGCCAATTTAAAAAATATATAAATGTTTTAATTTGAATTTTTGCAGATTCTAGTTTCATAGCCACTTAATTAGTATGGTTGACAATTTAAGCCATATAAAATTCAGAAAGTTTGAAAATTACTGAAAATTTGTAGGGGATCCCTCATAAAACTTTCTAATTTAATTTTTTACCTAAAATTTTCATCCTTAATAATTATTATCTTAATACTTGCCTAGTCCAAAATCACGAGCCAAATCCCACAGCTTCGCAAAATTTTCAAAAGTTTCTTTCAAATATGCCACATTTTTTCTTTCCTTTTTATTTTTCGTTAGCACTTTGTAATTGCCAATAAGATTTTGAAATGCTTCAACAAATGCAACTTTAACAGCTTCTTTCTGTTCATTAATTGAACCACTCGTATTAAATGTTGCGACAAATGCGCCTTTAAGAAATTAAAATTAATTGACTAACAAATTACAAAATGGATTTGAAGAAATTAATGAATTTATTTGGAAATACCTGAAATATAACTCGCTAAAAATTCTATAGAGGAGCCTAATTATGTTTTTTGATTAATCATACAATTGATTATATTATATTTGTCTTTTGCTGACCAAATTAATTTTTCCTCAGCTCTCAAAAAAAAAACATAAAAATTATCATTATTATGATCAATTTTCTATCAAAAGGGATTTTTTTTTAATTTCCTAATTGCATATCTATCTGTGGAACAATGCTCGAACACTAATAATTAATTTTTAAAAACGCAGAATAATAATAAACACATGAATCTCGGAGAACAACACCAAGAATGCTTTATCATTGTTTCAAAAATATTTGGAGTGCAAACTTACTTGAGACAATGTCATGAATCTCATCCGCTTTTAAACCCTTAATTGAAAATTGTTCCGTCAGCATAAATTCCTTGAATTGCAAAACACCAATATCAGCAAATTGTTCCATGGTCATAAGTAATTCCGAGAGTTGTTCAGTGTCCAACTGATCAAACAAATAAGCAGCCATGCTCCACAAGTTCTTTCTTTCCAGTTTCATCTAATTATTTTTAACAGTTAATTTTTCAATTCTAAATTTTACCTTAATTTGCATCCATTTGCCATCGCCCCACTCGAATAAGTCCCGGTACACTCCTTTGATCACTTCCATTGCTGAGCTTATTTGGAGTTCGCCTTGCTTGATCAATAGAAATTTTGGCTTCATACAAAAGCATGAATATTCTAAAAAAATTAATTTAAAAATTTAAAAATAATTCAATTCATTAACCCTTTAGTTCCATATTTTGTGCTCCTGATGAACTTATACCAACTTCAGCTTCTTCCCAATGTTTTTGTCTCATTTGGCACTCCCAACTTTTCACATAGGCATTCGCCGCCATTGCCTTCACTTTCCAATTTTCGCAATTATTTTTATTTTCACATTTCCATTCCGCCACCAGTTTACGCCAAAAGTAAGTTTGGCTGATTTTCATTGCCTTTTCCATGTCTTTCTCCTCTGTTGTGCCATCTGTGATCACTTCAAACTCGGCAACATTCCATTTGATCAGCTCCATTAGGGCGATCAAAATCAACAAAATTGACATTTTGCTGAAAGGAAGGTGGGCAATTTTGATGGTAATTCGTAGTGCAGGAGAATTTTTTCCTTTAAAATAAAAATTTATGATTTTTACGTCAATATATTTCTTTTTTCATTTTACAATTCAATAATAAACTGAAGCACATGACTATGCACCTTTTTAATATTAAACATTGGTTAAATTGATTTTCACTGGCATTTTTTTTTATTATATCATTTTATTTTAGTGATGTAAAAATGTATAAACATATAATAAGTAATTTATTTAAATAAAACGTTATCATTGATTACTTATCAAAATTAATGAAAGATGTTTTGATTACCGCTAAATGTTTTAATCATCAACTTTTTTTATTCACAACCGGGATTATCGCTTTCTGGTAAAAAGAAAAAAGTAATTTTATACGAAAATTTAGGGTCAGATCACGGTCGGTTACTAACCAAAGGAATCGGTTTTCGGTAGGCCTGTTTTGGAACCCTCAATTTCTTAATATATGGGATTTTTAGGTAAGAAAAATTGAATAGATACTTAAATGTGACTAAAATTGCAAAATATGAAATAGGTATATAAAGTCCCCAAATAAGTACCAATCTCAGTTGTAGACGAAATATTCGACTTAAAAAAAAATTTTTCTGAAAAAGTAAAAATTTAAAAAAATTAAAGTTTTGTTATGAATGAATTAAATGTTTATGCAAAAATTAAAAAAAAAAAATTATAAATGCCAGTTATGTAATATTTATATTTTTTTTTAACTTTCTTTACTTTGACGGTTTTAAAATTTTTAAACTATTTTTATTCGAATATTATTTAATTTTTATCTTAACCAAGGGCTTTACCCTGCTATGAAATGTGGTTATAATTACAGGGAAAAAATGAAAATGTTATTAGCATAAGCTTAACTACCTTAATAATTTTTGGACATCATTTTATGAAAATTTTGGCAAAAAGTTTTTTCAATCATTCGTTCGGCTTCCTATTTTATGTGTTATTTTCTTATTATTATACATCGCTATGCAAAATTTAAACCGATATGTAGGATCGACATGGAAAACATTGAAAAATTTGGGTGTCTTTATAATATTGTAAACACTGTAAACATAATAATAATAAATTTAAAAATTTTAATAGACTGTTCTGATTTGTGATTAAAAATCAATTAACCCGGCAACTGATGAATTTGCTAACAAATTACTTGTCAAACGAATAGCGCCAACTGATCAGTGATCAATTTGTTCCGTAAAGTTTTTTGGTAAATCAGTGCCATTTTCGGTAAGTAAAAATTGTACATAAATAAGGCTGATCGTTCTATGCATATGTTATTTTCACAAATTGCCAACATATCGCCCGTTATGTTTGAGCAAAATGGTCGATGCCGTCGTGCGCGATTGTTGCTGCTGTTGCTGGCCATAACCATCAGTGCCCAGCGTCCGCAACATTTCCAATTCGTACTGTCGCGCGGCCGCGCCAACACCGGCGGCGGCATCGCAACCGCCACCGGCAAAGTTGCTGGTGATGCTGCTGCTAAAGCCGGCTCTGGTCGTACTGGCATTTGTGCCGGTGCCACCGCTGTCCCCCCGGGCGACAAAGCCATTGCCGCTGGTGCTGCTACTGCGCAAGCAACCATTGCTGCCACTGGCATTTTGGTCTCGGCGCCGGCTGGACCGGTGCCGACCCCCGTCGCGCAACTGTTCCTCCGAGTAGTCCATTGAGACGCCTGCGGCGGTGCCCTCGCGCGATTTGTTTCGAATTGTCGGCGACGCGCTGCCAATGCCTAAACAAAAAACTTTTTAGCTAAAGGATTTGTGGTCGAGCTTAAATGATCTTAAATGCCGCCGGGAAAAATGCATTTTTATTCGATTTATTAAAAGACTTTGAACACAATTTGAGGCTTTCTGTCGATAAAAACTTTTGAAAAATTCAAAAAATTCTCATTTATACCTTAAAACTTTATAACTGACGAATCCCATCATTTGAATGAAAATTTTGAGGGTATTTCAATAAAAATTTGAAAAATTCAATAAATGCTAATTGGCACCTTAAAATTTTTAAAAATACACCGCATTTGGCAACCAGTAATCTATTTATTTTTCACCTGACGTGCCCGACGTGTCCTCATTGTTGTTGCCGTTTTTGCCGATTGGTGTGCCCAATTTGTTGTTATTGCTTTGGTGATGATGGCTTTGGGGCTGTACTCGTTGCATGTTTGGCATCAAAATTGTTGGCCCAGCGCCGCCGTTCTGTTGTTGCTTCCTGCTGTTGGTATTGGCCGAGGCATTCACGAGGGTTTGACCGCGAGAAAGCGATTTGGAGCGGCCATGTTTGCTGCTGAGACTCAGTGAATTGAAGCTCTGCCGGGAGGGGGGGGGGGGGGATTAATAAATTGCACTAATTAATTTGGTAATTTTCTTTTAGGCCCGTGCCGAAATGCGATATCGATGAATTTTTGAAGGGCGGGGAGTAAAATCATCTTCCAAACTTATAAATTAATAGGAAATTTTTTAAATTTTCTTAGCAAAACCATCCCATTAAATCAACATCTCAAAAAAGTGCTTTTTGGTAAAGCCGATCCTTTTCTATTATTTTTAAATAGTATGACAAAAAAATTGGCTCGGCTGCCAAACAGCCAAAAAAAAAGCTGGTGGCCCGTGTGAATTAGTACCACGATTCTTTATATCATAGGATATAATTGGAAAAAAGAGATTTAATTTTTATTCTTTTGTTTTTTTCTTCAATATTTTAGAATGCATTTAAAAAAATTTAAAAATAATTTTAAATTTTTAATAAGAAATGGATTCATTTTCAATCACCTGTACTAAGTTTTTGAAGTGATTGATCAGATTGCCTCCTCCGATTAGCTCTCCGCTGTCCCTGCTCGCTCTTCGTGACGATGCTTTTCCTCCTCCTCCTCCCATGGCAGTGCCATTGTTGCTGTTCATCGCGAATGCCGTCGTTGTCGACGTCGCCATTCCCGTCATATAATCGTCGACCCTTTGCTGCTGTTGTTGCTGGTACGGGCTTGACTCGGCACTCGCGTATTTGTTGAGCCGATCCCGGGAAGCTTTAAATTTAAAAATAAAATTATTTCAAACAAAAAAGTGAATTTTGAAAAATTTTAAATAGCTCTAAAAAGGTAACCATTTCATAATGTTTGCTGCTGAGGCTCAATTAATTCAGAGATATTTTTTCAGAAAGTTGCTCTGAAACGCACAAAATTTTATTTACAAGTTAAATAAGGCACTCTGTGCTTATATTCTCAAAAGGAGTGAAAATTAATTCGTAAATATTTTTTCAAAAATTGCTCTAAAAGGTACAAATTTTATTTACAAATTAAATAAGGGAATAAGGGCACTCTGGTGCTTTTACTATCAAAAAGGGAGGTGAATAAATATTTTAAAAATTTTAATTCCTTTTTAATTACACCAAAAAGTTTAGGCTTAACTTTTTTTTTCAGAAACTGATCAGTAGCGCACAAAACTTTGTAGGGATACTGAAAGGAAGAGAATTAACCAGGGCTCCCAACTGAAAATTTTCAAAATCAGCATTTAGCCGGCAAAAAATCAGCATTTTGGTAAAAATTTATAAAACTCAATAAAAAGGTTTTTTGCGATTCTGATTCCTTTTTATGATAAAAATATATTTTTGGACCCGGCGGTGCCGACAGGCACCGCCGAGGGAAAAATTGGAAATGTTAATTTTGGTTTTAAAAAATATTCTTTTTCTCGGCAATCCCGAAGAATGGGCGTACCTAATTTATAATTTTGGTCTCAAAATAAGTTTTTATGGGTTTTCGAGGTTGCTGGTTACGAATATGAACTCGAATTGCCCAATTCCGAACCCCGGACCCTAATTCGAACAAAAATTTGAATTTATTTTCAAGAATGGATTTTTGGGGGTAAAAGCTAATTCATTTAACAACTAGGCAAACCCGAGTTCAAGTTCAGATTCATAATCAGCACACTCGAAAACCCCCAAAACTGATTTTGAGCCCAAACAAAAAAAACAGTTAGATTTAGAGACCGGCGGGATCGGGACTCCCGCGGGATTTTACGGGAGTCCCGCTCCCGACTCGCGCTTTTTTCAGTAAACAGGATTTTTTACGGGAGCGGGATTATTTTTACGGGATTCCCGTTCGGGACTCCCGTCCTGGAAAATTTTGAACTCCCGATCCCGCTCCCGGAAATTTTACCCAAAAACGGGAGTAAAAATACACTAGTAAGAATTGAGTTTTTTTGATAAAATTAATAATTTTTTATTGAAAAACTGTTAAATATATAGCCAAAATTTCAAAAAAAAATTTCACGGCGGCGCCTATCGGCACCGCCGGACTCCTAAAATCCTTAATTTGCTCAAATTTGCAAAAATTGGGCATTTTTGGACAAAATCTGACAAATTCTGAACTTACAAAATTTTTCTGTATCTTTTTTCTTTATAAAAAGATTGTCCTTCAAATTTGTGCATTGAAAATATTTTTGTGAGTTTTTAATTAAATTTCGGGACTCCCGTACCGGAAAATTTTGAACTCCCGATCCAGCTCCCGGAAATTTTTTTTTACCGGACTCTAAGTTAAAAGGCAAAAATTTAGACAGTGCCTATTTCGCGATAAAGTTATTGAAAATTACTTATTTACATTTGAAATTGAAAAAAACATAAAAAAATGCAAAAATGAAAAAAACATAAAGAAATTAATAAAAACAATGAAAATTTTAAAAGTTCGTACATATCAATGCCCAATTCGTTCAAAGTGACCAATCGCTGCTGCTTCTCTCTCATCTCCACGCTGAGCATCCGATCGATCACCGGGGAGAAGCAGCGAAACAGAATTTTGCGATTTTGAGATAATGGCGACGACTATTATTATTTGAAGTAATTTTGAGAAATTATACCCTCGATTTGGAAAATTTTATGTCCATATTTTTGCAGTTTTATGTCCATGTTTTGCGATTTTTTGTCCATGTTTTATTTTAGGTTTGCTGATCACGTTGTGATATTATTCCAAACCTCAAACTAGGGTTGCTCCCCGACCCCTCGGGGGGGGGCAAAATGTCGGGGGCCGGGGACCTCGGGGAGCGACATGTCGGGGGTCGGGGCGGGGAGGAGCTCAATTGTCGGGGGTCGGGGACCCCGATCGGGGAATGACCAAATTTTATTTTAACCCAAAAACCATTTTTCTTTTTAAATGCTCGTAAATCTTCTTTTTTTCCGGCAACGCCTGTCGTCAACGCCGGCCTTCCGCCCCGCTTGTTCCCAAAATTCTTTAAAAAAATGTGCCGCAAAATTTTTTTAAAATGATTTTTTTGATCCGATTGTATTTTAATTAGTGCGAAGCGGGACCGGGAATTTTGAGCAAAACCGGGACCGGGACTTGTCGGGATCTGAGAAGTCGGGACCGGGACCTCAATTTTTCTTCGGGACCGGGACCGAGAACAGGGACCAACCGGGAATTTTAAAAATTCAAAAAAATTTTTAAAAATTTAATTTTAATTTTTTTTTCAAGTGAAAATACAAAATTAATTTTATATTTTATAAAATCCAAAACTTAATTAAATTAATGAAAATTTTCAAATCAAATTTTGTTCAATTATTTCAAATAATTAATCATTTTGGACTAAATGATCGAATATTATTAGAAATTCAGATTTGCTGTTCACGTCACTTTTTTCGGCGCGCTTTTTCCAGAAATCTTTTGGGGAAGAAAAGGGTCCGGCGGTGCCGATAGGCGCCGCCGGAGAAAATTTTGAAAATTTGAGTGTCATTTGTTAACAGATTTTCAGCAAAAAAAGGACTCTGGTTGGGATTACCAGGTTCAACATTTTGTACGAATTTTCATTTAAAATGATAAAATATGTGTTAATTGAAAAAAAAACTACGAGGAATCATATTTTGTCGGTAGGAAAATAATGAATATAGAAGAAGAAAATTTAAAATAATTTTTTTCTGTAGAGGGATTGAACCAGGGAAAAGAAGAAGGGAAAGTCAACGAGACTAACCACTAGGCCATCTGCACAATGCCAGTACAATTTTTAAAGAATAATTTATGCTTATTTTTTAATTTTTTCCTTTATCCAATTTTCATCTCTAATTTTTCACTCAGACCCCCATTCCCCGAATTATGTCGGGGAGTCGGGGAGCAAAAAGTCGGGGGCCGGGGACCGCGGGGAGCGACATGTCGGGGGTCGGGGTCGGGGACCGGGGAGCTCGGGGACGGGGAGCAACCCTACCTCAAACCCAAATTAAAACAAAAATGCATTGTCATATTCGTGATCAGCGACCCTCGTAAAGCTCAAAAAATTCCTATTGTCCACATAATTACAGAATCATTATATAAAAAAATTTTCATAGTAATTAAATAAAAAAATTTTGACAACATTTGATCATTTTTTATTTTGATCATTCTCATCGGCTGGCCTCACTGAAGCTTCCGCATGTGCATAGTTAGAAATGATGAACACTTTAGAAGAGGTGGCTGCCTAACCTAAAAAGAGAAGAATTTTTTTTTATTAAATTAGAAAAAAACAAAATAAAAGGTGAAACCCAACGATTCTCAGTTTAAAAAAGAAAAATTAATTTATCATAGAATATAATTTAGATTTTTGCCATTTCTTTGGATTATGAGGATAATTAAATCTATAAAAATATCTATTTTTAGGTCTTGGAATTTTTCAAAAAAAAATTAAAAAGACCAAACTTTTCTGAAAATTTCTTAAAATTAAAAAAAAAGTTAGCAAGTAAAACCCTTTAGTTCCAAAAACAGCCAACATTTGATTATATTTGAAAGGATTTCCCTGATTTATAAGAAAAAACATACGCCGAAATGTCCTCCAACTTCAGAGTGGCCTTTTGGCCGGAACCAATGTAAGAGACAGTGCATGTGTTTTCGTCAGGCGAAATCTGCTCGATTTTGGCCGGGTACCACTTTCCGTCGTAGAGTGCCATGCATTGATCACCGACTTTCCACTGAAAAATTAAATTTACGAAAGTAATGAAATGAAAGTCAAACAGAAGGAAATGAGATACCAACCTTCTGAACATGTTCATCCATTCCTCCTTCCTCCCCATGCGAAGGTGGTGTTGCTGTTGTCGGTTCTTTCGTGCCGCCCTGGCACTTCGGCTTTTTCCCTGCCTCTTTGGCGGCCTCCTTCACATCTTGAAATTTGTCGGTTGTTGTTGAACAATTGCCAAAAGGAACGGAGCCAAAAAAGACCAAAAACAGAATCAGCTTGTTGTTCATTTTAACTGATAAAATAAATAATAAATGCTTGAAATCGGACAAAAAATTGTTGGGGGAATGGGATTGGAAAAATAATAATAAATGTGGTGACACATTGCCAAACCAAAAAATCCTATAATTATAATATTATTATTTATGCATTTTTAATTTGTACGAAGGATTGGGAAATGTGAAAAAAACAATGAATGATTCAGATGATTTTATGTTATGATAAGCCACACAGGGATTTTCACCAGCAAAGCAAAAAATAAATAAAAAGCAAATGGATTTTTTTGCATTTTAATTGCTAGATGATGTCAAAAATATGTACAAAAATGGTCAAAATATGTACATGATGTAAAAAATCCCGAAATATGTAAGTAATATGTACAAAAGCTTAAAATCTCCATAAATCGCATTTCAATATTTTAAAATTAATTTTTATGTCTCTTTTTTTGAAAAAAAAATTTAGTTGTACCTTTTCAAAAAAAAATTATATTTTTTCTCAAGAAATTCTATAAATTTCTAAAAAATCTTAAAATATATAAATTTTTTCGAAAATTTTAGAAAATTTTCAAAATGGTCCTAAATTTAAAAATTTCCATCCACATATGGCCCATCTGTTTGCTTACCTTCTATACAAATGTAAACGGACAAATTTGCCTTTGACAACTCCTCATTTGTCAGTGTTCTGCGGAAGCTCATTGTAACTGAAGGGACAAAGAGTTCTTAATTACCTAATTAATTAATTAATAATATTTATTAAATAAATTAATAAGAAAATTCAAAAATAATTTTTAATTACAGGGTATTAGGGAATGAATTTTATTAATAGTCAATTACTGGTAATAAAGAATTAATTATTAATTGACTAATTAATAAGTAATTATTAGTTAATTGCTTGCCCACACTTTCTAATCACTAGAGCTCGCAAAAAAAGGCAAATAGGTTTCACGGAATTTAAAAATGCTGATTTTCCTGTTCTTTTCCTAGTTGTCAGAATGGCTTGAATTTTTGCAGGAAAATACCTTGGTATAAGGATTTTATATGCCTACAAAATTTAAGAATTATTCGACGATGTACAATTTTTTTTTTTACAAAAACCAGCATCTTTTTAAAACTTGAAAATTTCACGGAAAATTTTTTCCGTGAAATATTCAAGTTTATTGAATACGGAAATGTTTATAAAAAACTTTTGGATGTATGAAATCTTTTGAATTTTCGTGGCAAAATACCCTTATACCAAGGTATTTTCCTGCAAAGTTTCAAGTCATTCTGACAACTACGGAACGAACAGAAAAACCAGCATTTTTAAATTCCGTGAAACCTATTTGCCTTTTTTTGCGAGCTCTACTCATCACTCACTTCGCAGTCTCTTCAGTGTTTTCTTTTTGAATTTGTTCATCGCCCCCTTTGTACCAATCAGCCAATTTTTCGACCATCTTAACACATTGATGGCTTACTGTATATTATCATAATCCAATTTTAATTGTGATCTTGATCAGTGATTAGAAAAACTGTTTTTTAAATAATGGAATAATTTCCTTACATATCAGAATTATTAAATTTACTCTCACCAACTTGTTAATTCCTTCTGTTCCTTTTCAAAAAGTTATGAGCGAAAATGTTCAAAAAATTGTCATAACTTTCAAAACTGAATGAAATTTTTGAAATTTCTCATGCCAATAAAACATTCCAAGAGCTATCCTCTAAATATCATGGTTTATAATTGAATTTTTCTCGAAAAACCTATAAAATGAGTAGTTTTACGAAACGACCAAGCACGCCTTTAGCTGATCATCACAACACTTCCTCAATTCGTCTTCTTCACTTTCAGATTTGCATCTTCGAACGGGTCCGGCACCTCCTCCAACACTTTGCTGTGTTTTTTCGCCGTTGGGTCATGAATTTTGTTTTTGTAATGCCAAAACATTGGGCCAAATGCAAATTC
>SIJG01000230.1:66088-93961 GCA_023374025.1 Heterodera schachtii
ATGCAATTTTTCGATATTTATTATAAGGTCAGCAAATAATTATTTTCACTTTTTTCAAAGTGCTTTCTGTTAACATAAAGGTTTATTTTAAATGAGTTTTTTAATAGCCACGAAATTTATTTGCTTAAAGAAGAATTTTAAACTTTTTTTCCTATCAAATATTTATTATAAATAATGTTTTAAATTATCAAAAGAGTTTTTAATAAAATTCTTTGGATTTTAAATAAATTAAAATTGTGTAAGAAGTCAGCATTTTTTACGGATTACAGATGTACTGTGTAAATTACGGATCTTTGCTACCCATAATTAAAGGTCAGCCATTCTAACAATAAATAGAATTTTATCATAACAATGTTTAATTTAGATTGCATTATTTTTACACTCCGAAAACATAACTTCTCTTTGATAATAATGGTCAAGAACAAAAATATAACGTGATTTAATTTCATAGAATTATTTTAATTTTTTTATGCTTAATACAAGTACTCAGCTGGTTTCGTTCGGTCCAAAATTCTGAGCGCTATATCTAATACCTTTTCATAAATCAATCTAAATTTACACCGTAGATTTCTATATTTCATATTACGTGAATTTTTTTAAAGAGTAATTAATAATTAATATAATTAAATTCTTTTTAATTTTTAATGTGCCAACGTGTCTTCAAATGATATTTATTTTATTAATTTCCTATATTTTCTTATTTTTTCGCACTTTCTCCACTGCTTATAATAAAGGAACATAACCACTGTAACTTTTTTTTCTGTCCATTCATTGACAGATTTTTCGAAAGAACAATGCCATAATTTTTTAATTTTTTCAAAGCAACCAACATGTTTTATTATAATTTGACGAGTTGTGTCATTTTTAATTATGATGAAAATGCAACTTTTTCGTGTTTATTAAATCATTTTTGTTTATTGTCTAATGGGTCACTTTTATAAATTTATTTACCTATTTCCATGGTTTTCAATGAATTTTATTGTTAAAAAATTGATATTAAAAAACTCATTTTTTTAGGTGGTTTAGTAATTTTATTCATGTTATTTCGCCTCGTTGCATCAGTTTATTTCGACTTAAATTTTGTTATGAAACCAAGCTATAGTGATTTATTTATTTTTGTTTTCATTATTTTCTCCGATATTTTCCTAATTTTTACATATGTATGCGTTGGTTGAATGGTATAATTTGGTGAGTTTATAATATTTTATTAATGAAGGGGAACGGGAGATGGCACAATTTGGGAAGAGTGAGAAATAGGAACATTTTGGGGAGAGTTA
The DNA here is from genome assembly GCA_023374025.1 of Heterodera schachtii. Classification (NCBI taxonomy): domain Eukaryota; kingdom Metazoa; phylum Nematoda; class Chromadorea; order Rhabditida; family Heteroderidae; genus Heterodera; species Heterodera schachtii. Next base: position 67,366 of record SIJG01000230.1, read on the forward strand.
AAGATGGGGACAAATTAGGTATATTTTTATGCTTATCTTAAAATAATATTTAAAAGTTCTTGGTAATTTAAAGTTTTGTTTTTTTTACAAGTTATTTTCTTAGATGATTATCATTGGCAATAATTTTTAAATTTATTATTATTTTGAAAGCCATGGAAAGTAAGATATTTTATTCTTCTTTTCTAAATCAAGAAATAAATCCATAAGAGCATAATACCCGTATATATATAATAATTTATTTAAGCTTTAATATTTTATAAATAAATGTTAAGATTCATTAACATTATTTTCATCGATATCTTGGTTCCAAAGTTTGTGAATAAATGTTTATTTTGATAATACCACATTATTTTTGTTAAATAATATTTATATTATAGATAAAAGCATATTTAAAATCCGAATAAAAATCGAAGAATGTCGGGAATAACAAAATTCGTAGCATAAAACCCATTTTTATTTTTATTTTATTGACAAATATTTTTTAATTTACAGAATATTCCTTATTAAAAAGGAACAAAGGAACTAAAATAGTCAATATATTAATTAATTATAGTCATGTTCAACATAAGTCCTTTTAATTAATTTTTGAAATTATCTAATTTTTATTTTCAGTTTATATAAACTCTCGATGGGGTGAATCGTGGAAGGCTTGAATTTATGTTTTAATATTAATGTAAAAATTATTTATAGTTGAAAGAATTCATTTAAGAGTGTGCGGTAAACATGATCTATATGAATTGGTTACGTATTCCATTAAATAATTGATAAAATAACATCCAAAAATGTATATTTAAATTTATTTTTAAATTTGTTTATAAGTTAAATTTGAGATTTCTAACCGATATTATTTTTTTATCAAGAATTTATTCTGAAATGACTCTGTATTCATTTCTTAAGGATTTTTATCTAATTTTTAAATATGCATATTTTTTATGGTTACGTAATTATTTTAGCTCATATTTTAACTCATATGTTTTTAAAAAATTACCTATTAATCCATCGTGAAATTTATACCCTGAATTTATTTTCCCGATGGATTTTTTCTGCCAAAATTTTTGAGTACCCTTATTGGGCAATTATTTAGAATAGCTATCAAAATTTTTAATATTCCTATATTTAAGGTGTATATTTAAAAATACTCGAATTACCTGGAGGATTGAATTTAATTAAATTCTCTCATCCGAAATTTTTTCCAGGTCGATGGTTAGCTTTCGATTGGTCTATGCTAATTTTTTTACTGAGCTTTGATTCAAAAAAACTTTAAATTTAGCTTAAATTATTTTCTCTTAATCGCAATTAATAGAATGATTAGCGTTTTATTTAAAATTTTACAATTAACAATGATTTCTTTAATTGGTCATTTGTTTTATTGTTATTTATTTTTATTATAATGTTTTTTATGCAGTAAAATTATGAATATTAAATTTTGTTATTCAAATGGATTGAATGGTGCATTTCAAAGAATGTGGTTAAGAGTGTCATGGTTATTTGGATAGTAAAATTCAAATAATTATTATTTGTACTGTGAAAGGTTTCTAAGTTGCTAGAATTTTTTTGATCTCATGCAAAAAAAAAAAAGAACGCCACCATTTTTAGTTTGAAGTTCGAATTATGTCAAACAATTATAATTTTCACTCAAGAAATAATAACTATCATTTAAGTTTTTCAATTATAATATTTAAAAATAAGTCTTTACAATTTTCATTTTAACTATTTTTTTTTTGTTTTAGTAATTTTTTTAAATTAATTTGAGAATTCCACCACTGTTCGTTATATTTTTTACTGTTGGGATACAGAGTTTTCTTAAATGTTTATTAGTTTTATTTTTATTAAAATAGTTTTATTATTGTTCTACCAAAATGAATTTGTCTAGTTTGAGTTGCTGACAGGAGCAAATTATTATTAAATTTACTATTTTTAAAAAGTGTTTTTCCATATAGTGGTTGCTTTATTTTGTTAGTATATTTAATAATTGTTTAGGTAAACTTGAATTAAATTATTTTTTTAATTATAATTATCACATTCTTTGTTTGATAGCTTCTTTCACAATTATTTTTAAATTAACGTAGTTAATATGTATCAATTAATTTTACCTACTATCATATTAAAAATTTCCATGTTCATAAGGAATCGTGCGCTTCTACCATTTCTGTTAAGGTATTTACTTATATTTTTGAATATGTTAACAAAGTTTTCTTATTATTCAGAATTGATTATCCTAACTTTATAATAAAATATTAATTATTCATATATAAAAGACGATTCTCTTTTAAATATTTATTTATATTGTCCCATATATATGTTTAAATTATAATGTTTTATTTTTTCAAGTCGCATTTTATTAACGGATGTTGAGTATTTTATGGTGTAATTTCTTCTATGTACGTATTTATAATTTAAATTCTAATTTTTGAATTCAGGTCCAGCGACTTGACAGTTTCGACATCAACATTTCATTAATCAGTGAATTTAAGATAAAATGTGTATCTACCCATATGTAATAGTGTTTTTGGCGGCAATTCCAAGTGACCGAACTTTAATTGTAATTCATTCAAAAGTATATTTATTATATTCTGAACAATTCCACATGCATATAGAGAGAGATCTCATGCCACCATATGTTACTCTGATTATATAACATTTTTGTTTTCATTATATTATTAAAGTCAAATATTATATTTTAATTTGAGAAGAATTTTAATTACTTTGATATTTATATTATTCATCAAGCCTCCAGTACTGAACCTCCGCACCATGGTGAGTAAGGCTTTATTTTATTGAAGACCATTCCCAAAAAAGCTATTTCGATTATACGATTTCCCAATATTCTCTTATTGTTTTTTTGCTCTTTTTAAATTATTTTTTCGTTTAAATATATTTATTTATACATAGTATAAATTTTAATCAATTAATCAATATTTTTTATTCAATTTTGTTGGCTCATAATATGGACTAATATTTTTTACGATAAATTATTTTGATATAATTATTTATTTGATTATTAATATACAATGAATGATTAGTTTTTATTTTATATTTAATATATTTGGCAAAATTATATAAAAGGATTTTTTGTTTTCCATTGAACTTATTTGTTTATTATCATCTTACTTAGAAATAAACTATTTTTAATGTAATCCATTTTTTGTATTTTTATTTTGAATAAAAATACAATTGAAAATACATTTAAGCAGTAATATATTAAAGTTGAGTGTCAATCAATAATTATAACCTTGAAAATTATAAGGTGCTCCGAAAGAATATAATTGTTAATTTCATCCTTTTGATAATTTCTTGTTGATAAATTCGAAATAAAAAAATAAAAATAATTGGCCATTTTCTAGTAATTGTAGCAATATTTAATATTGCATAAATTGCAAGAATTGATACGTACACTAGCTTCTTTCGTTTGCTAAACAATTTCAATTTTATTTATTTTTTTAAATAAAAAATAAGATTTTTGGTACATTTTCAAACTTCTTAATATTTATAATTGATTCTTTTTGTTTCTAAGATTTTGTTTTATTGAATTTTAATTGACATTTTTTGTTTATTTTAAAAAATGCGCTTCATCTCAAAGAATGATTTATTTGATTTACTTTAAATTTTTATAATAAATATTAATCCTTTTTCTTATTCATTAGATTCAATGAAAATAGATTGTTATTTCAAATTATATGTTTTTTTACTTTAAGTGTTGGTTTGAGCAAATGCTTCTATGGTGATGGTTGCCAATTTCTCGAGCATCTCGCTCCGGGCCGCATAATTTAGCGTCATCTTTTTTAGATCACTGACGTAATACAGAAGGAAGCTATTCTTTTCTGAAGAATTCTTATTATTTTCTTTTAAAATACATAAATTTCTTTTGATGTCTGCCGCTTCTGGGAAATGATGTAATTTTTTATTTGAAGTTCATTGCATTTTTATATTAAAGATATATTGTTGTTGATATTGTTATTTAAATATATTTTATATAAAATTACCGTATTTAACAAATGAAAAAATTTTTATCGATAGACAATGTAAACTTTTTAAAATATTTTAAATTTTTGCCCTTCTTTTTTGTATTATAAATTATGGTTCGACTGTTGTTACACTAAAAACTTTTCTGTTGGTTATTTCTGAATTTACTATTAAAGTTTTAAAAATGCAAGTTCCATAATGGCAAGCATTAGCAATTCGCATAACCCAATTTCTTTTTGATGTCCATTTAGAGTCGTTGCATAATGTTCAGTAATTATCAAATTAAATTAACATTAATCATTTATTGCCTTCCTTGTCGTAATTGATTTTGGAGGTTAGTTTGGGAAGGAACGGTTATTTTTTAATTCTCTAGATTTATCAAGATTATTATCTCGACATTTTTATTAACCTAATAGGTTCATTAAAGTTATCTTTTAATTCATTTACGCTAAAATGTAAAGATTCAGATTATTTATGTAAATTTTATTTGTCGTTTCATTAATAGCTCTATGATTTTATCGAATAAAATTTTTTTTAAATGACTTTTAATTAATTTGCGAATTATTCAGCAACAATCTGCCTAATGTGAACCCATTCACTCGAAACATATTTACAAGAAGCAGTTGATTTTCGCTCATCAATTATAACAATTTTAATTATAAAGATTTCATATCATTTATTTCGTAATCATTTTTCATTTCGTTCTAATCACTAAATGTAACTTCTATTTTCGTCGGTTTTAGAATATTAGATTAATTTCTGAGTTTGACTGGCAAAGTTTTATGAATTTGAAAATTAAGAGATAATAAAAACATGAAATTAGAAAGTTTTTTCTTTTACAACTTTATTACGTGGCCTTTTGACCTCGTAAAAACACTATGTCTCCACAAGTATTTTTTGCAAAAATTATTTTTCACTCTTGGATGCTTTTCTGTATTTCTTTTCTATTGTTTCGAAAATTTAAAATTTCGGTATTGGAGGGCTTATTTATGTATACAATATTCTATACAATATTCATATTATTTTTTGAAATTTTTTTAGAACATGCTGAATCAACAATTTATGATGACTCGTAGAATTTTTTTAAAACAAATCTGAACATGCCATGATATAAGCAACAAATAGCCCTAACAATATAAGGAAAATAGTTTTTTTACTATTGCTTATTTTCGGAATCAAAATTATTCAAAAATTTCTAAAAAATTGCATTTTTGGAAGTTGATTTTAAAAAATCATAAAAACTCGTAGGCTCATAAAAAAACTGAAATTTGGCTTATTAAATGCCAAAATTTTTTTTCGAATGATATATCCAAGTGTACAAAGACATATTAATTTATATTAGATTTTTTATATTAGTTAATTCTTATGAAAAACATCATTATAATCGTCCGGATCAACGAAATTTTGACTATGATTCACACTCCGTAATAAAACATTGGCATTTTCGGGTTTTTAAGGCATATTTGCGGATTTTTAATGTATATTTGGCATTTTTCAGTGCTTACAACTTCGAACCCTAATAATTGTAGTAAATTGAATTTTTTAATTGTAATTTAATAATAAAAATTGGTGATGTTAAAATATAGATATAATTAATAATTATTTTTTAAATTTAAATACTTGAAATCATGTTTTTAAAATTATATTTTCAAATAATATTAGAAATTCTTCGCTCAAATTTTTTTTCTTGACAAAATTTTTGATTTAAAAATAAAGGAAATGTAACCTCATTGTCAACTACACTAGTGAAAAAATTTTTTGCTTATTTTTGGCTGAAATTATGTCACTATTCGTCACTATTTCGAGCTTTTTTTTACTCACTATTTTAGTTAACTATTTCGAGATTTTTGGTCACTAAAAGTCGCATCCCTAATAATTACGAATATTATTTACTTTTATAAATTACGCTTTTGTTTATTATTTTGTAGATTTATAAGATGCTATTATTTATCTGAATTTATTTTTACTTTTTTGATTTACAGATATTATATGTGCCTATTTTTCCATATAAAGATTTTTTTTGAATGCATGTTCAAATTATTTTATTTTTTTTTTAATTTACGCTTTTTGATCAAATTTCCTCATTTTGATAAATTTGAATTCCTGTGTTCGACGGTTAACCGGAACACGTTAAGTTGGGTGTCTGTATTTCAAAATTGGGACTAAATTTATCCTTCTCAGCAATTTATTTGTATTCAACAAGAATATCTATTTACTTATGCATCTAACAATTAAAGTTTTATGAGATTTCTAAGCTTTTGGTATATTATAGATTTCGTTTTTGTATCTTCACAGTTTTTAAATTTTATCAATTTACTTCTTGATAATCCAATTTTTTTGACTCACTTTCTCGACAAAATATGGCAAAAATAATCCAGTGTTTTTTGAACTCGAATTAAGTGATTTAATAAAAAATCAGTGATAAAAATTAATTTACTATAAGGTAATAGAATTTATTTATTATTCATAGAATTACATAAACTTGAATGAAATAATAAAGAACAATTCCTTGGTTTACTTTTCAGTAGTAAGTAATGGTGAAATTGCTGAGCTACCAGAGCGAGTTGATTTTTTAGTCCCAGCGTATTGTCGGTCATTGAGCGCCAATATCTTGGTGCTTAAATGGCATTAGCTGGCTATTAAAAAGTAATTTTTTTTTATTAGATAATTGTAATTTTTTAATAGATTATTTATTCATATTGTTCGTAATTTATTTTGGTATTTTATAGGTGCTTTTCTGTCTGCTGATATGTGTTTTGATAATCTGTTTAAGTACTTTAATATTGATTTTATTTTTATCAAATAACTAAAATTTACTACATGGGATTCTTTTGTTGAAAATTTATTTTAATGTATTGTTCAATAATATAGATTAATTATTAAAAACAGCATTATAATCGTCCGGATCAACGAAATTTTGACTATGATTCATCCTCCGTAATAATGCAGAATTTTTATTTCAATTACTTTCGGCAATTCTATTTTACATTGAGCATTTATTTAGTGCGAATCATATTTAGATTTTGTATTAGATCATTTTATTTTAATTCCTTATGGTCTTAATATTCTTGGATTTAAATTATATTTTTAAAAAAATAATTAAATTTTATTCTTTAAGGTTTTGGTAACTGAACTTTTTCGTTTTGTAAATATTTTGCTTTACTCGTAGAGAAAAACATATAAAGAAATTTGAGTCACGGAAATTTAAAAAAAAAATCATTTTATTGTTATATTATATATATTTATTCAATTTCTATTTTTATTTCCCATTTATTTATCTTTTTATAATAAAATTGTTTATTTATATAGTTCTTAACCATAATTTATAGATTCTTTTCTTTTTATAATTTTAATTAAAAAGAATAAATATTGTAAATATGTAATTTCAAAATATTATAAAATTCAGGTGCCATGAGAATAAAAGTAATAACATTTTATATTCAGATTATTTCCCAGCCTCATGCGCGATTTTATTTTATTACAAACACAAAGTATGTTTTATGATTTTAAAAATTGTTGAAAATTTTTTATTAGTTGTTTCGTTATTTTATTATATTGTTCAATTTTACTAATATGCTATTTCAATATTTTTACTTTCTTTCATTTATCTGATTTATTTTTAAAAAATCATTTTTTTCAGTCAATTTAAATAAATTAATATAAATTTTATTTGAACATTTATGTAAATAACTTCAGCGTAATTAATATTTTTTAATTATTTTCCTTAAACTTGTCATTCTCTCTAGTTAAAAAGCAATATCGAAATCAGTGGTTTTTAAAATGTTGATAAAGTTCTTCGGTCAGTATTACTTTCCTATCTTTCCAACTTTACCTTTAATGATACATATTTACAATTAGTATTTATGCCCTTTTATAAATATATAATTTTGATTTTATGTTTAAAGAAATTCTTATAACTTATTTGAAACAGAGTTTTATATATCAAGATTTCTATAATTATATATTTTCAATTTCATATTGCAATTTTCATCTTTTTGTGCATAAATTATAAATAAAAAATGCAAGTTACTTAATTTTACTATTGAAGAAGAAAATAATCTATGAGTAGATCATATTTAATGTCGTGGAAAATTACAAAAATATTTAGTAATGGATCAATCCATAAATTTCTTTATATTAGAATCTTTCTTTATTATAATTTGCTTTTAGATTCTTTCTTTATTAATAATGTGCTATTTCATAATATTTCATTTAACTGATTTATTTAAAAAAGAATATTTTTCAGTCAATTTAAATTTATTAATTATAAATAATAATATGAATTAAAACAAAAAAATGAACACATGCAACCAGGGTGAATTTTAATGCTAAAGGTCATTTTCCAGAATATATAATTTAAAATTTTATTTTTAAGAGTAATTTTTTTTGCAAATTTCTTGAAATGATTTAAAATCTTCATTTAAATATATTTTTATACATTTGTAAAATAGAATATAATTTTCATTAAAAATATATTTACTAATTTTTAGCTTTTTGGAAAATTATCCGCTCAATCGCGGCCTTGGTTAAAAATTTTGATCCCAGTAAAATTTTGGAGGGTAAACATAGTAATTTTTATGACAATTTCTGATTATCAACATATTTGATTGATTAGCGCCTCTGTTTGTTTCGTTGGTTGTAAAATAAAAATGAACTTATGTACTGACCCTATATTAATTATTAAAAATATTAGACCTTTTATTGCATTTGACTGCCAAACTAACGGGATTTAATTCTTATTTATATTTTAAATATTTTTATTATTTTTTAGAATTTTAATATGATTTATTTATATAATTCATATGGAATTTTTTAAATATTTTTTTTGCTATAAAATTTTTTTTCTATTTTTTCCAAATTCTGGATCCATTTAAATTCACACTTTGTTAGTCGCATTCAACTTTCTCGTTAACCAATCACAAAATATTTTGACTTTGTTGGGTCAATTCTTATTTACTTTCTTTTCAGGTTTCTAACATACTTTTAAATTTGAGTATAATATAATTTTTTGACCTTTTTTAAACATACCAATTTAGTAAATATTTATTTTTATTTATAAATTCTTTTATTACCAATTTTATTTGTCTAATTGATAAGAGATGTTCATATGTTTCGCTAGTGTATAATATAATTTAATTTTGATGTAATTTCTGAGTTTGATTATTTATATGTTTGTTGTATTTAAGGTTAATGTGTCGATATAGTGCTAAATTATTTTGGAAATTTTATTTTCCAAAATATATGATTTTAGAAGAATGAGTTATAAAATAAGCAAAATAGATTTACGTATTTAATTTATATTGAATTCTATTATATGCAAATAAAGGCAGTTCGATGTATTTTTATGTGAATTCACATGTTTCAGAACACTTGCAGATTTGAAGAAAAATTTTTAGTATCCTTTGGTCAATTTTTATTTTTTTTTAATGTTTTTTCTTGAATTGGAATAATTATTTATGTAAGTTTTATTTAATTTTTTTAAATTATTATAATTTTCCTTTATAGAATAAAACTTTCAAAAATGATTTTATATAAAAATAATGCTTTAACCATGCCAAATGGAATACAATTATTTAAAATAAAGAATTCGCCATCTTGTTATTAATTAATTTTATGAGATTTTGCTTTAATTAGTCATCGTTCACTAATTTATTTTTCTGTGGAAAATTGTCTTCTTTGAAAAATCTATAATATTTATCAAAGTTCCTCATAATCATTTACCAACAATTAATATCTCCTCAAAGTTTTCAATTCATTTTCTAAAGTAACACAGAAAATAATTCCAATAAATAGACAGGTTCGGTTGTAAAAAGCTTAAATAAAACAATTGTTTAGAATTTAAAAAAAGTAGGCGAATTGGCCGATTTTAAATTTTCCCTTTTTTCAAAAATTTTTAGACATGGCGATAGCAAAAAGTGATGCGAGGAAAATTTTGTGAATTAAATTTTAAAATTATTCAGTGGAAAAATATTATGGTCATATCTGTTGTACATAAAAAATAAATAAAATTTATAATGAAATAATTTTATTAAATTTATTTGGAAAAAAATAAAAAAAAAAGGATTTTTGCGAATGCGAAAAAAGGCAGAATATTGTGAAAATGGCATAGGAGGAGAGGATGGAATGACCTAATTGGAGGAAAGGAATGCAAGTGAAGCGATGTGTCCGCGTCGTTTTCCATTGATTTTCAGCGAAAAGTGAGAAAAGAGAGAGAGAAAAGGGGCAAAGAAATAGAGAAATTTGAAAAATGAATAAAAAACAAAATTTGCACAATTTTAGAAAAACCAATGCGACCTCAAACCAAAAAAAAGCTTAAATTTTTTTTCAGATTAGTCCTGATTTTGAGTTGAGTTACCGATCGACCCAAACTGTATTTATTTATTCACGAGTTTTTCAGGTAACTGTTAGAAATTAACCCAAAAATTCACCGAAATTCGCCAAAGATGTTTAAAAAACCTTAATAGAATTACCTCGAAATTGCTTGAATATATTTAGGTAATAAATACATATCAGATAAATAGCCGTTTTAAAACTTTTAATTGCTTTTTTTAACAGCTTTAATTTTTTTTTATAACCCAAGTAGTAATCGCGTAGTTCGAAGCCTCAAAAACGCGAAGTTTTCGAAGCACGAAGTTTTATTACTAAAATGAAGAATTTTCGGACCAAAAAAAAAATTTTTCTCATAAAACAAAGCCGCTGAAAAAATAGTTTAAATAACTAAAATCCGAATCCTTCTGCTGGTGCCGGGGCGTTTCGTAAGACTGCCAATTTTACAGATTTTTCGAGAAAAACTTATTAACTTTTCTTAACCAAAACCAAATTATTTAATCAAGGTATCATACAAATGCTCTCGGATTGCTCTATTAGCATGACAAATTTAAACAGTTTTCAAAAAGTTGTCATAACTTTCTAAAAACTGAATGAAATTTTTGAAATTTTTCATGCAAATAAAACAATCCAAGAACTATCACTATCCTCTAAATACCAAGATTTAAGAAAAGTTATGATGAATTCTTCTCGAAAAATGAGTAGTTTTACGAAACGACCCAGCAACGCGTTCAACACTTCTTCAATTCGTCTTCTTCACTTTCAGCTTTGCATCTTCGCACGGGTCCGGCACCTCCTCCAACACTTTGCTGTGTTTTTTCGCCATTGGGTCATGAATTTTGTTTTTGTAATGCGAAAACATTGGGCCAAATGCAAATTCAAGGCTTTGTTCAGAGAATTGTTTATTTGCTTTGTCAACTGCAATTTGCTTTATATCCGCCCAAGTAGCAAAAATATATTGAAAATTTCGTAAAATTGGCGTTCCGTTTACATACTTTTGCTCATATTTTTTTCCTTTAGCACATATTTGGGCGAAATCTGAAAAAAAAATTTGCATGCGATAAAATCACTTGCTGCGAAAAACGGATAGCCAATTTAAAAAAAATAGAATGTTTGAATTTAATTTGAATTTTTTCAAAATCTAGTTTTTCATAGCCACTTAATTAGTATGGTTGAAAATTTACGCCATATAAAATTTGAAAATTACTGAAAATTTGTAGGGGATCCCTCATAAAACTTTCTAATTTAATTTTTTACCTAAAATTTTCATCCTTAATAATTATTATCTTAATACTTGCCTAGTCCAAAATCACGAGCCAAATCCCACAGCTTCGCAAAATTTTCAAAAGTTTCTTTCAAATATGCCACATTTTTTCTTTCCTTTTTATTTTCCGTTAGCACTTTGTAATTGCCCATAAAATTTTGAAATGCTTCAACAAATGCAACTTTAACAGCTTCTTTCTGTTCATTAATTGGACCAGTCGGATTAAATGTTGCGACGAATGCGCCTTAAAGAAATTAAAATTAATTGACTAACAAATTACAAAATGGATTGAAGAAATTAATGAATTTATTCGGAAATACCTGAAATAATAACTAGCTAAACACTATTATAGTAGCCTAATTTTGTTTTTTAATTAATCATAAAAATGATCATAATTTTCTGATCAAATTAATTTTTCCTTCAGCTCCCAAAAAACCATAAATTTGGCATTATTGTGATCAATTTTCTAATAAAGCTGGATTTTTCAAATTTCCTAATGGCATATCTATCTGTGGGACCATGCTTGAACACTAAGGCACTTTTTGTTGAAATAAATTTAGAAATTCCTCGTCATAGTACACGGTCGACAACAATTTGCACTCCCCGACTCCGACTTCCTCTCCCGGCACTCCCAGCGCCCCGAATATAATCTAATAAAACTCTATTAACTTTAAAAAATTCATTAAATACATGCAAAAAATCACGTCTAAATACATTAAAACTGACTTTTTCTGGCCATTTTGGCCATATTTTTTACACCTTAATGATTTTCTTAATTTGCCGATTAATAATAAACAAATGAATCTCGGAGAACAACACCAACGGATACTTATATTATAGAAGGTAAATAAATAATTTTTTCAAAAAAAGTTTGGAGCCATGAGAATAAAAAATTTACTTGAGACAATGTCATGAATCTCATCCGCTTTTAAACCCTTAATTGAAAATTGTTCCGTCAGCATAAATTCCTTGAATTGCAAAACACCAATATCAGCAAATTGTTCCATGGTCATAAGTAATTCTGAGAGTTGTTCAGTGTCCAACTGATCAAACAAATAAGCAGCCATGCTCCACAAGTTCAATCTTTCCAGTTTCATCTAATTATTTTTAACACTTTATTTTTTATTTCAAATTTTACCTTAATTTGCATCCATTTGCCATCGCCCCACTCGAATAAGTCCCGGTACACTCCTTTGATCACTTCCATTGCTGAGCTCATTTGGAGTTCGCCTTGCTTCACCATTTGAAATTTTGGTTTCATACAAAAGCATGAATACACTAAAAAAAAATAAATTTCAAAATTCTTGAAATAATTCATTAACCCTGTGATTCCCTTTTTTGTGCCCCCGATGAACTTGTGCCAACTTCAACTTCTTGCCATTGTTTTTGTCCCATTTTGCACTCCCAACTTTTCACATAGGCATTCGCTGCCATTGCCTTCACTTTCCAATTTTCGCAAATTTCGATCAAATTTATAATGGGAATATTTTGTTGTTTTTTTAAATTTCCTTTTTCGCATTTCCATTCTGCCATCAGTTTACGCCAAAAGTAAGTTTGGCCAATTTTCATTGCCTTTTCCATGTCTTTCGCCTCCGTTGTGCCATCTGTGATCACTTCAAACTCGGCAACATTCCATTTGATCAGCTCCATTAGGGCGATCAAAATCAACAAAATTGACATTTTGCTGAAAGGAAGGTGGGCAATTTTGATGGTAATTCGTAGCGCAGGAGAATTTTTTTCGTTTAAAATAAAAATTTGTGGTTTTTACGCCCATATATTTCTTTTTTCATTTTACAATTCAATAATAAACTGAAGCACATGACTATGCACTTTTTTAATATTAAACATTGGTTAAATTGATTTTCACTGGCATTTTTTTTATTATATTATTTTATTTTAGTGATGTAAAAATGTGTAAACATATAAGTAATTTATTTAAATAAAACGTTATCATTGATTACTTATCAAAATTAATGACAGATGTTTTGATTACCGCTAAATGTTTTAATCATCAACTTTTTTTATTCACAACCGGGATTATCGCTTTCTGGTAAAAAGAAAAAAGTAATTTTATACGAAAATTTAGGGTCAGATCACGGTCGGTTACTAACCAAAGGAATCGGTTTTCGGTAGGCCTGTTTTGAAACCCAGTTTCTGTCTTATTTTTTGCCAATCATAGGTTTTCGACTTGGATTTTACGTTATAACAGATACAGTTTTTTAAAATTTGGCTCAATTCAATATCTAAAGGAATTGGTGGTCCGGTGGTGTCGAAAAGCGCCGATCGGAAACTTTTTGAATTTTATGGGATTTTTAATAAACTAGTCTAAAAAACAAAAAAATTTGTGATTGGAATGAAGTTTTTGGCTTAATTTTTATATAGATTGACGTGCGTGAATGTTTTATATTTTTTCATTTAAAGTATTTACAAAAAAAAAATTTAAACTTTTTCGTTTATCTATTATCCTCGTTCTATCAAAATGATAGTGTAAATAAAATGGGAACCAATGCTAAAATGAGAAATGAATAAAAAAAAACAGTCAATTAATTTCTAAATGACTGTAATATCAAATGGATTTTTTATGCATAAATTAAATATATTTTAGGTGATATTGTACAAAAGGCAAATGCCTAATACTTCATAGGGTGAAAAAGCCAAAAAATAAATGAAAAAACTGAAGGCAATTTGAAAGATTAACATGTCCTGATTTATCAGATTCGTCCTGATTTGGAGAAAAGCAAGTTAGAACGATTAACAAATCCTGAGTTTTTTAGAGTTGTCCTGAATTGAAGAAAGGCAATAAGCACATGATTTATTCACATTTTTAACATTAAAAAATGAATTTAATTGATTTGCACGGACTTTTTTTTTATATATTTTTTATATAATTTAGTAATGTAAAATTGTATATACATATAAGTTTATATAATATTTTCAGTTGTAGACGAAATACTCGATTTAAGAAAAATTCTCCTGAAAAAAGTAAAAATTTGAAATTAATGTTTTGTTCAAGAAAAAATTAAATTTTCGGGGCAATTTGAAAAATTTTCTACTATTTTAGGGGGGTTTATTTTTTTAGGTAAATTTAATGTAATTTGACGCGCAAAATATAAATACAATTATATTATTTAACTTTCTTTAATAGTTTTGACGATTTTAAATTTTTAAACAATTTTTATTCGAATATTATTTAATTTTTCTCTTAACCAAGGTAATGAATAATAATAATTAAAAAATTTTATTCAAAAATTTTATTTTAACCTGTGTAAAAATACAAAAATAAAAAAAATGCTAGAAGTAAATTTGTGGCGATTTATTTTGTGGGTTCAATGTGAATAGACTGGTTATGATTTGTGATTACAAACCAATTAACCCGGCAACTGATCAATTTGCTCAGAAATGAATTGTCAACGAATAGCACCAACTGATCCACTGATCAATTTGTGCCGTAAAGCTTTTTTGGTAAATCAGTGCCATTTTCGGTCAGTAAAAATTGTACATGAGTAAGGCTGATCGTTCTATGCATATGTTAATTTCACAAATTGCCAACATATCGCCCGTTATGTTTGAGCAAAATGGTCGATGCCGTCGTGCGCGATTGTTGCTGCTGTTGCTGGCCATAACCATCGGTGCCCAGCGTCCGCAACATTTCCAATTCGTACTGTCGCGCGGCCGCGCTAACACCGGCGGCGGCACCGCAACCACCACCGGCAAAGTTGCTGGTGATGCTGCTGCTAAAGCCAGCTCTGGTCGTACTGGCATTTGTGCAGGTGCCACCGCTGTCCCCCCGGGCTACAAAGCCATTGCCGCTGGTGCTGCTACTGCGCAAGCAACAATTGCTGCTACTGACATTTTGGTCTCGACGCCGGCTGGACCGATGCCGACCGCCGTCGCGCAACTGCTCCTCCGAGTAGTCCATTGAAACGCCGGCGGCGGTGCCCTCGCGTGATTTGTTGCGAATGGTTGGCGACGCACTGCCAATGCCTGAACAAAAGAGGTTTTGTTAGCGCAAATTTTGAAAATTTTGTGGTCGATCGTAAATGCCGTCGGGAAAACTATGCTTTTTAAAAATTTTGGACAAAAAAGGACATTTTTGAGTTTTTCAAAAAAAAAAACTTTGAAAAATTCAAAAACCCTAATTGACTCCTTAAATTTACAAATTTAAGAATTCCCACATTCAGAAACCCTGGTAATCTGTTTATTTTTCACCTGATGTGCCAGACGTGTCCTCATTGTTATTGCCACTTTTGCCGATTGGCGTGCCCAATTTGTTGTTATTGCTTTGGTGATGATGGCCTTGGGGCTGCACTCGTTGCATGTTTGGCATCAAAATTGTTGGCCCAGCGCCGCCGTTCTGTTGCTGCTTCCTGCTGCTGGTGTTGGACGAAGCATTCACGAGGGTTTGACCGCGAGAAAGCGATTTGGAGCGGCCATGTTTGCTGCTGAGGCTCAATGAATTGAAGCTCTGCCGAAGGGGGGGGGGGGAAATTAGAATAAATTCCACTAATTAATTTGGTAATTTCTTTTAGGCCCGTGCCGAAATGCGCTATCAATGAATATTTGAAGGGCCGGGGAGTAAAGTCCTCCTCCAAAATTATAAATTCATAGGAAATTTTTTAAATTTTCTCAGCAAAACCCGCCCATTAAATCAACATCTTTTTGTTTTTTCGATATTTTAGAAAGGGTAAAATTTTTATAAGAATATGATCTTCATTTTCAATCACCTGTACTAAGTTTTTGAAGTGATTGATCAGATTGCCTCCCCCGATCAGCTCTCCGCTGTCCCTGCTCGCTCTTCTTGACGATGCTTTTCCTCCTCCTCCCGTGGCTGTGCCATTGTTGTTGTTCATTCCGAATGCCGTCGTTGTCGACGTCGCCATTCCCGTCATATAATCGTTGACCCTTTGCTGCTGTTGTTGCTGGTATGGACTTGACTCGGCACTCGCGTATTTGTTGAGCCGATCCCGAGAAGCTTAAATTTAAAAATAAGAAGAATGAAAAATTATGTTCATTTTTTTAATAATAAATTAAAAATGTTATCAATTATTTAAATTAAAATTTTCTAAATCTTTTGTCCATTTTTAATCCCAAAATCACTTTCAATCTTTTAAATTTAAAAAGAGACAGAATTTAAAATTTTTCGAAGCATATCACTGGTCAAAATGGTCAAAAAAGGCTTTGGAAAACAAAAATATAAGCATATTTTTAAAACGCAATTAAAAAGCATTAATTTGCATATTAATGAAAAAATAAGCGTTAAAAAGATTTTTTTTTATCAATTTTTTAATGAGCTTACTAACCATTTAGAGCTTTTTGGATGAAAAAATTTGAAGATTTAGTATTGAATAGGCCATTTTTGAAGCTTTTAAAGCAATCAGTACATTAAATATTTAAAAAAAAAATTTAAAAACATAAATTTGAAGACTGAAATTAACGGCAAGAATAATAACAGCCAAAAGAAAGAGATTTCCTTTTCTTGTCAACATTATGCTATCATGACAAAAACCAGTATATCATTGAACCGACCTTCTTGGCGATATTGCTGTTGGCGATGTGATAGCAGCGGTGTGGAGGGCGATTTGGACGGACTGAACTCGCCGCCATCATTTGGCATTCCCGTCACCATGTTGTCACTACTTTTCAATTTTCGCACCGCTTAATTAACGATAGACTTTTTATGGAGTCATTATTGAGGGCTTCAATTTTAATTGTTTTTTTTTTGTAAAGATATTAAAAATAATCTTTAAATTATTCCTAATTTTTCTGTAAGTTTTCCAAAACAAGACATATACCGTATTTGCTCTTTTTATATGCCAGTCTCCATTAATCTGCCGGTCTCCAATTATATACCCCTTTCGAACTAGGTTGAAAAATAAGCTCCCAGTATCCATTTATGTGCCAGGGGGGATAAATAGAATTTTTTAATAATTTATTTGGCACATTTTCCAAAAAAGTTAAATTCAATTCAACAGTAAAAGGGGCTAAAAATGAACATTTCGTCGACCGTGATGCGAGATTTGCGCCGCGCCATTTGCGCCGCACAGCAAAAATTGACATTTCCGCTGCTAAGAAAAGTCGGCACTTGCGCCGCGTCATTTGCGCCGCCTAGCAAAAATGGACACATTTGCGCCGCGCAGTCAAAAATAATATTTTCATTTCAATTTCATTAATATGTATCAATAAGATTTTCTAAAAACCAACAACAAAATAACGAATTGAAAAATTTCAAAAAATCACTAGTCTTAAAGATAAACATAAATTTTTTTTATTTTTAATCATTTAAAATCTTAACATTGATTAGGTCATCAAAGATATGAAAAATGGAGAAGCATAACAACTAAACAGACTGCCACTGTTTGAATTAGTCCTACTCACGGATTTTTGACCGCCCACGGCTCAAAAAATAGTTGGAATTGATGAGTAGGGATGGGGGTTTGGGTTTTTAGTTATTTTTTCTGCGGCTTTAATTCAATGAGAAAGACAAAACACATTTTTAACAGGAAAATTCTTCATTTAACGCCCTTATCTTTTCTGTAAGAAAAACAAAACTATTTTTTGCTTTTTATTCAAAAAAATGAAATTTATGTATGTATTTTGTCATTAAAATTGTTAAAAAGTTATTTACAATGATTTTAATTTTGAAAAAGCACATATTTTAATTTTTACCCCATTTCGAGATTTTTGATTGAATATATCATCCAATCGATTCTAATTTTGCAGCGCAAATGGCACGGCGCAAATGTCCGCGGCGAAATTGTTTTTTTTTGATGCATACCGGAGGCAAGAAAATGACACATTTTTGCCATTTTGGGGTCAATTTTCTGAAGTTCTTTAACAAAAATGCAATAAAAAAATTTTTTTTTGACGCAATGACATTTTTGGCAACATGTTCAAAAAATTTTCAAAAATTTTCCACTAAATTCTGCCGAAAAATAATCTCCCAGTCTCCTTTAGTCTACCAGTCTCCAATTATCTACCCCTTTCTGAGGAGGTTGAAAAATAATATACCATGGTATACAAAAGAGCAAATACGGTAATGCCTTGAATTGTAAAATTTTAATTTAATTTTCACCATTTGGAAATGGCACTTTGCCGTTGCCAGCATTTGTCATTGTTTTTGTGGAGCTGAATTGAGGTGACCATCCGCCGTTTTCATTGGCACTGTTGCTGTTGTTGTTCTGCTGCTGCTTGGTGGAGGCGGTGGTCGCCAAATGCGGCATGGATCCGCAGAAATTGTTTTTTTTGGTGATCATAAAAATCTATAAGAGAGAACATGGAAAATTTTTGGTGACAATGGCATTTTTATGCATTTAGCAATGTACTATATAATTATTTTTTACATTATGCGAGACAAAGCCAGGTGCCCAGGGAGCCAAACGGAAGCAGCTCACCCCCCCCCCCCCCCCCGCGCCCTCCCCCCGCCGGTCCCCGCCCCCCACTAGATCAGTTCTCTACTAATCGTGTCCGATCCCCGCCCTTCTGAAATTTTTTTTTAATTCCAAACAAATAGAAATGATTCAAAAAACCTTATTTTTGTAGTAAATTATGAAAAGTTTTTATAGCGATTTTTAATTTTTTCAAAAGTTTTTCAAAAAAAAGCTGAAAATAGTTAAAGATAAAATATGTAAGCTTTTTCATTAGGGATCGATTTTTATTTTCTCCAGAAACCCACAAATGTGTCGATTTTTGGGGGGAATTTATTTCAATCAAAATTACAGATTTCCTTGGCGCTGTATTGTTTTTTTAAAGACACTAAAATAATTTTCAAACGAATATTAAAAATGTCAGTCACCACAGGTCCCCCGAAACCAATGATTTTTGATAATCCTTCCTTCGATTCATTGGCATTTTGCACTTGCCTCCTCCTCCACCGACTCTTGGCCTAAACATGCAATTGCATTTGTTTTTAGGCTTTTATTATGAATTTTGACAGTTAGACAAAGGAGCATACTGTGTTTTGGTTTAATGCCTATGAATTTAAAAAAAAACGGAATTCCAACCGCAATAAAATCTTTTCATTTTATTAATGGAACGGTAATTAGCATTTATTTCGAGCAATATCATTTGAGAAAAATATTGACAAAAGTTGAATGGAAATATATTATAGTTATTTGAAATAATAATTTTAAAAAATATTGCTTTAAAAAATTAAATATTTTTACTTTAAAATAATTAATTTAAATATTTTTATTCACACTGAGACAATTTTCGGTTCGCCCACACTGATTTGTGAGAACATTTTCGGTTCGCCCACACTGAGACTATTTTCGCTTCGACCTAGCACCCGCGAAACGTCCATTCTGGGTTAGTAGGCGAAATGGCGCCCGGAAAATGCATCAGTGGAAAATGCATCAGTGGAAAATGCGTCAGAAGAAAATGCGTCAGTGGAAAAATGCATCAGTGGAAAATGCGTCAGAAGAAAATGGCGTCAGTGGAAAATGCGTCAGAAGAAAATGCGTCAGCGAAAATTTTATTGTCATAAAAAACAAGTTGTTTGCGTTTTCGGGGGGGGGGGCACTGACCACGAATCCGGTGTCCATTTCGGCCAATTTCGAACCCCGGGCCCGAATTCGAACAAAAAGTCGAAAGCCAAATTTTCGAATTAACATTTTTGGTTCAAAAACGGCATAAATGATCTCTTATTGAAGGATTGATGGCTTTCAGTTTAGTTTCCTTTATTTAAACGATTTTTAAGAAAAACCTAATTTCGAAAATTTTGACTTTTCGACTTTTTGTTCGAGTTCGCGTCCGGGTCGAAATTGAGAACGATTTTCTTATAGAAGTTTACTTCAATATTGCAATACTAATGCCATAGAACTTAATTTTAAATATTTGTATCACTGACGCATTTTCCACTGACCGATTTTCCGGTCACGGGAAATGTCCGTACACCTCATTGTCAGCTGCTGATCATTAGGGTACGTATTATAGTTATAAAAGCAAATAATTAAACATATAATGTCCAAAAAATTTTAAAAGCATTAAGATAAAGACATTTTTCAATGGAAAATGCAAAAAAAAAAGGATTTAATCAGTAGTTAAAGATGCTTTTCTTTTTTAAATAAAAGTCAGTTTTAAAAGATTTTCTTTTAGACTTTTTAAAAAAAGAATTTTGCATTGAAAACTTTTTGAAAATTCAATTTACAATGAGTTTCTCTAAAATGAAGAATTTTCAGACAAAAACATCAGTGCCTATCTAATAAAACAAAGCCATTGAAAAATAATAAATAGTTTAAATAACTAGAATACAAATCCTTCTGCTGGTGCTAGGGCTTGTAAGACTGCCAATTTTAGATTTTTCAAGAAAAATTCAGACTAGCACCCGCGAAACGTTCCATTCTGGGTTAGTAGGCGAAATGGCGACCGGAAAATGCCGTCAGTGGAAATGCGTCAGTGGAAAATGCGTCATGAAGAAAATGCGTCAGTGAAAATTTTATTGTCATAAAACAACAGTTGTTTGCGTTTTCGGGGGGGGGGGGGGCCACTGAAAAAAAACCTAATTTCGAAAATTTTGACTTTTCGACTTTTGTTCGAGTTCGCGTCCGGGGTCGAAATTGAGAACGATTTTCTTATAGAAGTTTACTTCAATATTGCAATACTAATGCCATAGAACTTAATTTTAAAATATTTGTATCACTGACGCATTTTCCACTGACCGATTTTCCGGTCACGGGAAATGTCCGTACACCTCATTTGTCAGCTGCTGATCATTAGGGTACGTATTATAGTTATAAAAGCACAAAATAATTAAACATATAATGTCCAAAAATTTTAAAAGCATTAAGATAAAACATTTTTTCAATGGAAAATGAACAAAAAAAATGGTTTAATCAGTAGTTAAAGATGCTTTCTTTTTTAAATAAAAGTCAGTTTTAAAAGATTTTCTTTTTTAAGACTTTTTAAAAAAAGAATTTTTGCATTGAAAACTTTTTGAAAATTCAATTTACAATGAGTTTTCTCTAAAATGAAGAATTTTCAGACAAAAACATTCAGTGCCTATCTAATAAAACAAAGCCATTGAAAAAAAAATAGTTTAAATAACTAGAATACAAATCCTTCTGCTGGTGCTAGGGCGTTTTGTAAGACTGCCAATTTTACAGATTTTTCGAGAAAAATTCAAAAAGAATTTTCTTAACCAAACCAAATTATTTAATCTTGGTATCATACAATAGCTATCAAATTGCTCTATTAACATGACAAATTTAAACGGTTTTCAAAAAGTTATGACCGAAAATGTCCAAAAAATTGTCATAACTTTCTGAAAACTGAATGAAATTTTTGAAATTTTTCATGTCAATAAACCAATCCAAGAGCTATCCTCTAAATATCATGGTTTATAATTGAATTTTTCTCGAAAAATCTGTAAAATCAGTAATAATTTTACGAAACGACCAAGCAACGCCTTCTGCTGATCTCATCACAACACTTCTTCAATTCGTCTTCTTCACTTTCAGCTTTGCATCTTCGCACGGGTCCGGCACCTCCTCCAACACTTTGCTGTGTTTTTTCGCCATTGGGTCATGAATTTTGTTTTTGTAATGCGAAAACATTGGGCCAAATGCAAATTCAAGGCTTTGTTCAGAGAATTGTTTATTTGCTTTGTCAACTGCAATTTGCTTTATATCCGCCCAAGTAGCAAAAATATATTGAAAATTTCGTAAAATTGGCGTTCCGTTTACATACTTTTGCTCATATTTTTTTCCTTTAGCACATATTTGGGCGAAATCTGAAAAAAAAATTTGCATGCGATAAAATCACTTGCTGCGAAAAACGGGTAGCCAATTTAAAAAAAATAGAATGTTTGAATTTAATTTGAATTTTTTCAAAATCTAGTTTTTCATAACCACTTAATTAGTATGGTTGAAAATTTACGCCATATAAAATTCAGAGTTTGAAAATTCCGCTTTGAAAATTTGTAGGTGATCCCTCATAAAACATTCTAATTTATTTGTTACCTATAAATTTTCATCCTTAATAATTATTGTCTTAATTATTATCTTAATACTTGCCTAGTCCAAAATCACGAGCCAAATCCCACAGCTTAGCAAAATTTGCAAAAGTTTCTTTCAAATATGCCACCTTTTTTCTTTCCTTTTTATTTTCCGTTAGCACTTTGTAATTTCCAATAAAATTTTGAAATGCTTCAACAAATGCAACTTTAACAGCTTCTTTCTGTTCATTAATTGAACCAGTCGTATTAAATGTTGCGACAAATGCGCCTTTAAGGGATTAAAATTAATTGACTAACAAATTACAAAATAGATTTGAAGAAATTAATGAATTTATTCGGAAATACCTGAAATATAACTCGCTAAAAATTCTATAGAGGAGCCTAATTATGTTTTTGATTAATCATACAAATGATTATATTATATTTGTCTTTTGCTGACCAAATTAATTTTTCCTCAGCTCCCAAAAAAACATAAAAATTGGCATTAGTGTGATCAGTTTTCTAATAAGTGGATTTTTCAAATTTCCTAATGGCATATCTATCTGTGGGACCATGCTTGAACACTAAGACACTTTTTGTTGAAATAAATTTAGAAATTCCTCGTCATAGTACACGGTCGACAACAATTTGCACTCCCCGACTCCGACTTCCTCTCCCGGCACTCCCAGCGCCCCGAATATAATCTAATAAAACTCTATTAACTTTAAAAAATTCATTAAATACATGCAAAAAATCACGTCTAAATACATTAAAACTGACTTTTTCTGGCCATTTTGGCCATATTTTTTACACCTTAATGATTTTCTTAATTTGCCGATTAATAATAAACAAATGAATCTCGGAGAACAACACCAACGGATACTTATATTATAGAAGGTAAATAAATAATTTTTTCAAAAAAAGTTTGGAGCCATGAGAATAAAAAATTTACTTGAGACAATGTCATGAATCTCATCCGCTTTTAAACCCTTCATTGAAAATTGTTCCGTCAGCATAAATTCCTTGAATTTCAAAACACCAATATCAGCAAATTGTTCCATGGTCATAAGTAATTCTGAGAGTTGTTCAGTGTCCAATTGATCAAACAAATAAGCAGCCATGCTCCACAAGTTGTCTCTTTCCAGTTTCATCTAATTATTTTTAACACTTTATTTTTTATTTCAAAATTTTACCTTAATTTGCATCCATTTGCCATCGCCCCACTCGAATAAGTCCCGGTACACTCCTTTGATCACTTCCATTGCTGAGCTCATTTGGAGTTCGCCTTGCTTCACCATTTGAAATTTTGGTTTCATACAAAAGCATGAATACACTAAAAAAAAATAAATTTCAAAATTCTTGAAATAATTCATTAACCCTGTGATTCCCTATTTTGTGCCCCCGATGAACTTGTGCCAACTTCAACTTCTTGCCATTGTTTTTGTCCCATTTTGCACTCCCAACTTTTCACATAGGCATTCGCTGCCATTGCCTTCACTTTCCAATTTTCGCAAATTTCGATCAAATTTATAATGGGAATATTTTGTTGTTTTTTTAAATTTCCTTTTTCGCATTTCCATTCTGCCATCAGTTTACGCCAAAAGTAAGTTTGGCCAATTTTCATTGCCTTTTCCATGTCTTTCGCCTCCGTTGTGCCATCTGTGATCACTTCAAACTCGGCAACATTCCATTTGATCAGCTCCATTAGGGCGATCAAAATCAACAAAATTGACATTTTGCTGAAAGGAAGGTGGGCAATTTTGATGGTAATTCGTAGCGCAGGAGAATTTTTTTTCGTTTAAAATAAAAATTTGTGGTTTTTACGCCCATATATTTCTTTTTTCATTTTACAATTCAATAATAAACTGAAGCACATGACTATGCACCTTTTTAATATTAAACATTGGTTAAATTGATTTTCACTGGCATTTTTTTTATTATATCATTTTATTTTAGTGATGTAAAAATGTGTAAACATATAAGTAATTTATTTAAATAAAACGTTATCATTGATTACTTATCAAAATTAATGAAAGATGTTTTGATTACCGCTAAATGTTTTAATCATCAACTTTTTTTATTCACAACCGGGATTATCGCTTTCTGGTAAAAAGAAAAAAGTAATTTTATACGAAAATTTAGGGTCAGATCACGGTCGGTTACTAACCAAAGGAATCGGTTTTCGGTAGGCCTGTTTTGAAACCCAGTTTCTGTCTTATTTTTTGCCAATCATAGGTTTTCGACTTGGATTTTACGTTATAACAGATACAGTTTTTTAAAATTTGGCTCAATTCAATATCTAATGGAATTGGTGGTCCGGTGGTGTCGAAAAGCGCCGATCGGAAACTTTTTGAATTTTATGGGATTTTTAATAAACTAGTCTAAAAAACAAAAAAATTTGTGATTGGAATGAAGTTTTTGGCTTAATTTTTATATAGATTGACGTGCGTGAATGTTTTATATTTTTTCATTTAAAGTATTTACAAAAAAAAAATTTAAACTTTTTCGTTTATCTATTATCCTCGTTCTATCAAAATGATAGTGTAAATAAAATGGGAACCAATTCTAAAATGAGAAATGAATAAAAAAAAACAGTCAATTAATTTCTAAATGACTGTAATATCAAATGGATTTTTTATGCATAAATTAAATATATTTTAGGTGATATTGTACAAAAGGCAAATGCCTAATACTTCATAGGGTGAAAAAGCCAAAAAATAAATGAAAAAACTGAAGGCAATTTGAAAGATTAACATGTCCTGATTTATCAGATTCGTCCTGATTTGGAGAAAAGCAAGTTAGAACGATTAACAAATCCTGAGTTTTTTAGAGTTGTCCTGAATTGAAGAAAGGCAATAAGCACATGATTTATTCACATTTTTAACATTAAAAAATGAATTTAATTGATTTGCACGGACTTTTTTTTTATATATTTTTTATATAATTTAGTAATGTAAAATTGTATATACATATAAGTTTATATAATATTTTCAGTTGTAGACGAAATACTCGATTTAAGAAAAATTCTCCTGAAAAAAGTAAAAATTTGAAATTAATGTTTTGTTCAAGAAAAAATTAAATTTTCGGGGCAATTTGAAAAATTTTCTACTATTTTAGGGGGGTTTATTATTTTTAGGTAAATTTAATGTAATTTGACGCGCAAAATATAAATACAATTATATTATTTAACTTTCTTTAATAGTTTTGACGATTTTAAATTTTTAAACAATTTTTATTCGAATATTATTTAATTTTTCTCTTAACCAAGGTAATGAATAATAATAATTAAAAAATTTTATTCAAAAATTTTATTTTAACCTGTGTAAAAATACAAAAATAAAGAAAATGCTAGAAGTAATTTTGTGGCGATTTATTTTGTGGGTTCAATGTGAATAGACTGGTTATGATTTGTGATTACAAACCAATTAACCCGGCAACTGATCAATTTGCTCAGAAATGAATTGTCAACGAATAGCACCAACTGATCCACTGATCAATTTGTGCCGTAAAGCTTTTTTGGTAAATCAGTGCCATTTTCGGTCAGTAAAAATTGTACATGAGTAAGGCTGATCGTTCTATGCATATGTTAATTTCACAAATTGCCAACATATCGCCCGTTATGTTTGAGCAAAATGGTCGATGCCGTCGTGCGCGATTGTTGCTGCTGTTGCTGGCCATAACCATCGGTGCCCAGCGTCCGCAACATTTCCAATTCGTACTTGCAATAAAAATGATTTTTTTTTTTGACGCAATGACATTTTTGGCAACATGTTCAAAAAATTTTCAAAAATTTTCCACTAAATTCTGCCGAAAAATAATCTCCCAGTCTCCTTTAGTCTACCAGTCTCCAATTATCTACCCCTTTCTGAGGAGGTTGAAAAATAATATACCATGGTATACAAAAGAGCAAATACGGTAATGCCTTGAATTGTAAAATTTTAATTTAATTTCACCATTTGGAAAATGGCACTTTGCCGTTGCCAGCATTTGTCATTGTTTTTGTGGAGCTGAATTGAGGTGACCATCCGCCGTTTTCATTGGCACTGTTGCTGTTGTTGTTCTGCTGCTGCTTGGTGGAGGCGGTGGTCGCCAAATGCGGCATGGATCCGCAG